>CM055512.1:9000000-9296511 GCA_029298725.1 Gnatocerus cornutus | reverse complement strand
ATAATATATAATAATAATAATAATAATAATAATAATAATAATAATAATAATAATAATAATAATAATAATAATAATAATAATAATAATAATAATAATAATAATAATAATAATAATAATAATAATAATAATAATAATAATAATAATAATAATAATAATAATAATAATAATAATAATAATAATAATAATAATAATAATAATAATAATAATAATAATAATAATAATAATAATAATAATAATAATAATAATAATAATAATAATAATAATAATAATAATAATAATAATAATAATAATAATAATAATAATAATAATAATAATAATAATAATAATAATAATAATAATAATAATAATAATAATAATAATAATAATAATAATAATAATAATAATAATAATAATAATAATAATAATAATAATAATAATAATAATAATAATAATAATAATAATAATAATAATAATAATAATAATAATAATAATAATAATAATAATAATAATAATAATAATAATAATAATAATAATAATAATAATAATAATAATAATAATAATAATAATAATAATAATAATAATAATAATAATAATAATAATAATAATAATAATAATAATAATAATAATAATAATAATAATAATAATAATAATAATAATAATAATAATAATAATAATAATAATAATAATAATAATAATAATAATAATAATAATAATAATAATAATAATAATAATAATAATAATAATAATAATAATAATAATAATAATAATAATAATAATAATAATAATAATAATAATAATAATAATAATAATAATAATAATAATAATAATAATAATAATAATAATAATAATAATAATAATAATAATAATAATAATAATAATAATAATAATAATAATAATAATAATAATAATAATAATAATAATAATAATAATAATAATAATAATAATAATAATAATAATAATAATAATAATAATAATAATAATAATATATAATAATAATAATAATAATAATAATAATAATAATAATAATAATAATAATAATAATAATAATAATAATAATAATAATAATAATAATAATAATAATAATAATAATAATAATAATAATAATAATAATAATAATAATAATAATAATAATAATAATAATAATAATAATAATAATAATAATAATAATAATAATAATAATAATAATAATAATAATAATAATAATAATAATAATAATAATAATAATAATAATAATAATAATAAATATCGTTGCTTCAAAGGAACTAATGAGATTTTAATTCTTTTATGAAGACTTTTAAATATAGCCACGTAAACTGTAGAAGTTTACGTTTAGCTGAACTTTGTTTAAAATCTTTTACAATATTAAGCATCCTTTCTACTTGCAAATAAAATTGCGAAATTTTCTCTAATGTCGCCGTGTATACAATGCGCAAGTCATTTGTGACAACAACTATCGCAATTTTACTTCCAAGTGGACACGAATTTTAAATCCATCGAGAAGACACGATTCTCAAATTCTTTAAAGTGAATGAACATTTCAGCTGTCACATTCTCGTGACTCAAATTTCTATTTTTCAAATTCTTAAAATTTGCGATATACAGGGCTAGTCACGAGAAGATTACTTCTGAAAATGATTTTTTGATACAACCCGAATCAGACATGAAATGCTGAATCCACGATTGCTTAGGCTTTGACAGTGTCACTTTGACAATTACGAAAAAGGAGATTGCGTGAGTGTCCATAGACAACCCAGTTCAGTTTCAATGTGGATATCTTTACGACAAAGGTCCCCAGCAGCCACAGCATTTTTTGGCATTCTCCATAGATGAGAATCATGGCAGTTTTCTCATTATTTGAATAAGACATTGTGACTGATCCTAGCATATGCTTGTTAAGGAGAAAAATTATTGGTCGAGCACTTACAGCTTCGGTATAGAACAGATTAATAGAGGTACTTCGAACTAATGTGGCTCTAATGGAGCGAAATAAAGAATAAAGACGAAATTTAAATAAATAATGTCAGAGTAACATTGACCACCCCAAAGCAATCGTGGATTCAGCATTTTATTTCTAATTCTTGCAGTATCGAGTAGTACAGGACAATAGTATTTTGGGTTGCGGAAATATAATTTTCAGAAGTAATCTTCTCGTGACTAGCCCTGTATGTACAGGGTCCGGCAACACTTGTGTCCACCCCCAAAATCGTCTTTAATTTTAAAGTTACAATTTTGAAAAATTGCATACGCTCATAGTTGAGAAAGCTCTAGAAGCTGACGCAAAAATGTTGTTTTTATGACGGTTTGGTTGGCGTCGCGACACCTAAAAAGTATAATTTTTAGCGATTTTTGAATTTTTGCAGAAATATTCGCGAATTCAATTTTTTTCCAACATAACTCTGATACAAATATCTTAGTTTTTATTTTAAATCTAATGCAAATTGTGTTTAAAATTTGCGAAAAAAACACTGTTTTATCAAGTTAGTTTTAAAAATTATGACAGCGCAGCGGCAAACAACGTTTACACCAAAATTTCACAAGTCACTTCATTCACTCTTATAAAGGTTAATTTTGATTAACACGGGCATGTTGCACTTTATGGACACCAGAAATCGTTAATTAACATCGACAAAGCGACAATTTCCCCAAGTAAAACTTTTGTTACAGTCTAAATTGAGCCAAAGGATGCATGTCACTTGTGACACAAGATGTTGACAGTTGGGTGTAAACGTAGTTCCCAATTTTGACGTAATGAAATTGGAAACTAACTTGATAAAACAGCATTTTTTTCTCAAATTTTGAATACAATTTGCATTGAATCTAAAATAACAGCTGAGATATTTTTAACAAATTTATATTGAAAAAAAAATAAATTAGAGGTTGATATCACAAACCCTCACAATTAACTAAAAATTACATTTTTAACGCGTAGCGACGCCAAAACTATTGGTGATAAAAAACAAATTTTTTCAAATACAAATTCAAACAAATTATTTACAATGCAAGCGCCGAAAGAATAACCTCAAAGCGTATTGAACCGGAGAGCTGTGTTTGAGACAGTTCTGCTATCAATACTTAATAATTACCTTATTAGAGGTAACCTAAAATACGTTTTTGTTTACATGTTTGTAAGAGAGAAATTAAATTTCACAGTTCGGAAGCAGTTAATTTTGAGTACCTTTTTTGAAAGTTGGTGGTTTGTGATCTAAACAATGTGCCAAACAATATCTTCACCTCAAAAACTTTGTATCACGTATCACTTTTTTGTTATGTTAATTTGAAAAATAGTTAAAAAACATATAGAAAAGAGCTTGTTTTGTCAGGTTTCTTTATAGCTATTTAACAAACAAGTTGGTTAATGAAAGCGATTAATAATTGATCAATTTTAACTAGCACGAACGTAATGAGTGCCGTTAATAAGCGAGATTATTAATCGCCCATTAACCATACAGTTAGTTAAAAAACTTCTCCGGTGATCGAATATTGAAAAATTCACCAAAAAAAGAAAATTGGTACAAAGGTGGTTATGCACCCAAATATACAACAACTAAAGTGAGGTTATGTGTATGATGGATATGCCCGATGTGTCCGCAGTTGTCACATTTGAGTGTAATTCCAAACGATGTCTATCGAACTAGGAGTCTCTATGTGAAGTCTAAAAATCGTCGTTTTGATTTGGTATTAGTAAACAAACAGATCCAGTGCCTTCAAAACCGCGTTTTCAGATCATTATTAAATTTAATAAACTGCGTGTGTAATTGGTTAAATAAATAAACACATTAAATCATTCATTAATAGCCCACTTTAATGCATGATTTCAGCCGACAAATCATCTATTAATAGTAACTAAAAACAAACGATCGCCGGAAATAGTATATTACGTAACGTGTAGGGTAAGAAGCGTATTACACACGAGCGAAAAATTGTAAGCACGAGGCGTTAGCCGAGTGCGATAATTCGCGAGTGTACGTAAGTCGCCTTACCCTCGAGTTGCGTACTATACTTTTTCTACGATTGCGGTGGAAAATTACAACTAAACTTCAAAAAAATGCTTTTATTTATTATTTGTGTTATAATAATTATTGATGTTTATTGTAACATTTTTGCAATTAGTGAGGGCAACTGGTGCCGCACACTTCGAGGTTGATGGTCTCATTTCTACGTTTCGATTAAATTGAGAATAAGCCACATTTGGTGTGTCACTGTTGTTCTCAATGCTGTTACACAGAATATCTGACGTATGTCTTTTAGCTGCCATCGAGTTATCTACATAACCTTCAGCCACGGCTTGGCTTTTCCATCCGCCATGGCGTTTCAATGCCATTAAATCACCTCCTCCATCAACCAAAATTGTCGCCGAAGAACGCCTAAAGCAATGGCCTGTGTATTGCTCTGGATGTTCCAAATTTAAAAATTTGGCAATGATTTTTGGTTGATCACCTAACTTGTTAATGCCAACCACTTGACGAGTGCATTGCCCTTTCTGATAGTTTAAAAAGTACTGAGAACTGTCAGCATTTGCAGGTCGGAGGCTCATATACCTCTTACAAATATCATAGAAATGTCCAGAAACAATAAAAGATCTTTCTGTTTTATTTTTACTGTCAGGGATTTTGATGTAAAGTTCGTTTCCCTTGTCTTTCACATGATGTACTTGCATATCTTTTAATTCCTTTTTGCGACATGCACCGGAAACAGCAATAATCAGTGCAACCTACAAATAGATAACTATAATAAAATGTCGCGTTTAGATGGATGAATTACCTTTGAAAACAAATACTTTTCGTCTGGAGCTTCCTCAATAAAACGTTTAATTTGTTCAGAAGTAAACGTTGACGATTTTTTTGCTTTATATCCATCTGAGGTTCGTTTCAGGTATGCACGTAATTTCAAATATTTGGTAATGTCAACATTTTCCTTGATGTTGAGAGTACTTCTCAACATTGAATATGTCGCCCATAATGACGAAGGTTTCAATGTTTTACCTAAAGTTTCAAAATAGGCAAGAATAACGTTTTCAGAAAATGAGGTTATGTTTTTCTTTCTTCTCCAATTCATGAATTTTTCATAATTATATTCATACTTTTCCTTCGACTTTGGCGGCAGCAAATTACTAATAACAGTGTTGGCTTGGGCCGTAATTTCAGGGGGTGTAGCCGTAAATTCGTCTTCGGCGTCAGACATTGTATTAAACTGCGCCACGAACTGCGCAACACGAGCAATCGTTGACACTTGCAAATTATCACCCCACTAGATCTAATGCCAATCCACAAACCATACACAAACAAATTCACTAAAAATTGGATTTTTAAATCGATAATAGAGCTGATTTAAAGCGATTTTACTTTTAAATATCTCTTCTGAACACTTTAATGAACTGACCAAAGTGAATTACCAACTAAAATTTTGGATACGTAGCCGATTTAAATTTTCGGTTTTTCTTCGGTCGCCATTAATTTAGAATACACGTGTAGTCTAAATAGGCTATTACTTAACTGCTGTCAAATACGTAATGAGTAATTTATATTAGGAGTAGAAAAAGATATTAACGTAGTTATGGTCATAAAGATTTAAAATATATCAGAAAAAAACAAGAATTCAAAAAACAATTATGAAAATCTATGCGAATCATAGCTGGTTTGGACCGTTTACTTTGATGCAAATTTTTACACTCACAAAAATTCGTGCTTTTTACACTAATTTTGAATGAATTCTTTTTTAAGTTGAATAATGACTTTTATTTTGAAAACAAAAAGGTTTAATACTTGCAATATTCTTATAACCTACTTAATTTAAGAAGTAAATTTAAAAATTTTTATTCTTGAAACGACGTCTCCATAACTTTTAAACACGACGTGATAGAGACTTGTGGTAAACGACATATGTCTTATAAAAATGTGGGCTACTTATTACACCTAACACTTTTAAGGGTTTCAAAACTTTGTCGCGCTGTGTAATACACATACTGCGATGCAAAAATAAATACTTTTAGTCGATAAGGAGCTTTAAGCCTGGAAGACAAAAAAAATCTTTATTTTGGATAAACAATTGTTCTAATAAATTACAATAAATAAACTTTTATTTTGTTGATTTCGTGATATTGGTCAATCGGCTTCCTTTTTTTGTGGAAATTGGCGGAAAGTATTACTGGAACGGATTTTTTGAGCCTTTTTTATCCTCTTAATTCTCTGGAAAGAAAGTCTGATGAAATTTACTTTTTTTTTAATATTCATGTTTTGTTTTTTCGGCTATCGCCTCGGTAAACAATCTTTCTCTGGAGAAGAATAGAGGACTTCCCACTTCCGCCTGTAATCTACTATTACTCGATGGTTATCATACGTTTCCAAAAGTGAGCTGTCTTTAATTGTTTGCTAAGAAATTGCTTACTATTTTTTTTTTCGACCTGCAATGCGTGTTTTTTTTTGGGCCCTTTGTGACATCGTATTATTTTAGATTGTAGCTTTGCATTCCATACTTTTTAATTAAATTTATAAAATAATAGTGTTAGTATTTTTGGTGTGTCCAGTAATAGATAAAATTTCACTCATTTTTCTATAGTCGACATAGGAGTGCCCACTATTGGATGACGATATTTTTCGATTTGTTAGTACATTATTGCACGTATTTCATAAGCCGAGTATCATTGGATCTTAAAAAAACATAGCTTTCAAATTAAGAATCTCTTAAAGCACAATCCCCCATTAACCGAATTTTATTTGAAGGATCGAGAGGGAAGGAAAAATTAAAAATTCAAATTTTTATGTTACTTCTTTTTGTTTAGCATTCCACGGAAGACCTGGTACATGGGAATTTATATTAAATTAATGTGCTATTTTTTCCCAAATCTCCCTCCTTCTGAATTTCAATTTCTTCGCCGATTCTGTTTCACTAAGGGCAAATTTTTTACTAATTCCAAAAAAAGGTTCTACTTCTTTAAAATCAAAGTTGGTCCGCTTTGCTTTTTTCGATCAACTCATTATTTCTTCAAGAAAATGATGTAAACGGGGGTTAATGAAGACGATTTTTTTTTCCTCTGCCGAATCTATAAATTAAATTTGGTGGATGGCGGATTGCGCTTTAGGTAATTCTAATTCAGACCGCTATTTTAGGCGTTTGTAAAAAAATGAAATTAAAAAAATGTAAAAATTCAAATTTCCCGCTCGAAATTTTAAAGAGTTGTGTTACTTCGAAATAAAGATCAGGCAATGTGTAACGACTCTTTATGCCTAAACTAAACTTTGAGTTGACCTATTTACGAGAAAATAGATTCGTTACGTCATAACTTACTTTATTGATTTACTTTCAACATTCATGCAGCTTCGTTTAAATAAAGGGCGGTTAATAACATAGAATGTATTGAAGAAAAAATAATTATATAATAAATTTCCACGTCATTTCTTTAAAACATATAATTTATATTTGTCTTAGAAAAAAGAAATTCACATTTTAAAAGAGAAGTATTAATAATAAAATTATAATTGCTATGAGAGTGAACAGAAAATTATAGTCAGTATTTTATCAATATCTAGCCTTGGTATATAAAGGTAAAGGAGTAGCATCTCTCGCAGCTTTCAGTGTTTCGAATTTAAAGTGTGCGGACGTCTATAGTGTTAAAGTTTTAAACGTGTGTTGTTTTTGTGTTTTAAAATGAGCGCACAATGGGATCTCAGCAACCAACAATTGACTTTTGTGCTACATGTGTTGGGTCTGTGGCCTAAAATCACTTACAAATTTGACTTATACACGCTCTACTCAGGCATTATGTTTATTTGCTTCATCGCTTTGCCTAACATGATCCACGTTATCGACATCTTCTACGTCGACAAGTTGGGTGAAGTTGCAGCGATATTTTTTATTCTTATACCAGCCATTGGCATATTGTCGAAAATCTATGTTATCCTCACGAATATGAAGACAGTAAAAGGTTTGATGAATAATGTAAACAAACAAGTATTTCTCCCGAAGAACCAACTTCAAAAACTTCAAGGAGACTTGAGTCTAAAACTCTGGAAGAGGTTGGTTTTGGTTTATTTTGTACTGGGATCAATAACGCTTTCTTTATGGATATTTTTACCAATTCTAAATGGAACTTACAAAAATTATGTTTTACCGTTTCTTGCGTGGTATCCATTTGACCCTAAGAGACCGGTCGTGTACGAAATCGCATACATTCATCAGAGTTTGTCGGTTATTTATTTCTCCACCATAAATTTGAACATTGATACTTTAGTTTATGGTTTCATAATGTTCACTGGAATCCAGTGTGATATTTTGTGTGACAATCTAAGGAAATTACATGAAAAGGACAACATTTCCGAAGGTTTTCGCGAGTGTATCAAACAGCACAAGGAGATTTTAAAGTAAGTTTTTTCATGCGTAAACTATTTTTTTAAATTAAGTTTTAGATTTACGAAATATCTAAATAAGACCTTTGGTTTCCTCATTTTCGTTCAGTTTTTTGTCAGCTCGGTGTCATTAGCCTTTACTATGTTTCGTCTAAGTATGGTATTATCTAGGTTCCTTTGTAATTCATTTAACTAAAAATTTTATCTTTAGGGTGAAGTCTTGACGAGTCAATTCGCCTCTGATGCTTCATACGAAATCGCTCTCACGATGCAGATTATCATGTTCACCGGGATCGGAAATGAAGTTTTATTTAAAGTACGTTTTATAATCTTGTGGAACCTTGATATCCATTTTCATTTTAGAGTAGTAATATTTCGACAGCTGTGTACGAATTTGATTGGACAAATCAACCCGAGCAATTCAAGAAAGACATTGTTTTCTTTATACAGCGGGCTCAGAAACCGATTGTGTTTACTGCTTATGGTTTGTTTGATCTTTCATTGGAAACGTTCATGAGGGTAAGTGAATTTGATACGATTATCGTCATACATTTTGTACTTGCAGATTATGAGGACTGCGTGGTCGTATTTTGCCGTTTTGCACAACTTTAGCTAGGAAGTGTTATGAAAATGGGACTTTAAAAATGACCAAGCAATTAGAGACACTAAAAAAACGCTTAATATTAATGTAAGTTATTATTTTGCATAATTATTATTTTTGTAATAGGGACAGTAGAATTTTTTCACTTTCTCTCTCTTAATTCCTCTAAATTATGGGTAGTCTTAAAACAAACACTCTTGTAAAGGAAAATATTAACTTTTACAGAGTCTGGCAACACTTAGGTCCACTCCCAAAATCGTTTTTAATTTTAAAGATAAATTTTTGAAAATATGCATAACGTTTATAATTGGCAAATTTTTTATCACTGATAGTTTTGGCGCCTCGACGCCTTAAAAATTTAATTTTTAGTTAATTGTGGGGGTTTGTGATATCACCCCTCATTTTTTTTTTCAATATAAATGTATTAAAAATATCTGAGTTGTCATTTTAGATTCAATGCAAATTTACTTCAAAATTTGAAAAAAAAATTCATTACGTTAAAATTGGGAACTACGTTTACACCCATCTGTCAACACCTTGTGTCAAAAATGACATCTATCTTTTGGTTCGCTTTAGATTGTAACAAAAGTCTTACCTGGTGAAATTGTCGCTTTGTCGATGTTAATTAACGATTTCTGATGTTCATAAAGTGGCAACATGCTCGTGTTAATCAAAATTAACCTTTATAAGAGTGAATGAAGTGACTAGTGAAATTTTGGTGTGCCACTGCGCTGTCATAATTTTCGCAAATTTTAAACACAATTTGCATTAGATTTAAAATAAAAACTCAGATATTTGTGTTACAGTTATGTAAAAAAAAAATGAATTTGCGCAAAAGCTCAAAAATCGCTAAAAATTATACTTCTTAGGCGTCGCGACCTCAACCAAACCGTGATAAAAAACAAATTTTTGCGTTAGTTTCTAGAGCTTTGTTAGTTATGAGCGTATGCAAATTTCTAAAACTTTATCTTTAAAATTAACGACGATTTTAGAGGTGAACACAAGTGTTGCCGGACCCTGTATAATATGAAGTACATAATTATTTCTAAAAGATTTTTGTGCCTATCATTTTATAGATTAAAGCATGTAAATATCTTAAGAACACTGCAGATATTGTTTTATTTAAGGGACTTAGATTTGTTAGATAATAATGTAAAACTAATTGAGAGAGAGATGTAGTTTTAATAAATTCTTTTTTCTAGATTTAGCAACTATCTATACATACATAATTAAATTATAAGTTTTCCTTTTTGGTAATTCTGGCATATAAAATGCGCACTGTTTACATTTGCAAACGTCTAGTCCAGAAATTTAGAGAGACTTGAGTATTTTGTTAATTTCATTAGTACTTAATTGTAGCCCCATCAGTAAATATTATTTAATAAATACCAATTTGCAGCATCTTAAAGTCCAGAAGTTACTTAAAATCAAATATTTTTTTAAACTAATGGTATTATCAGTGGGTTGGTGTTTCGGAAAATGATATTTGGAGGGGTACTTTTAAATCACCGTTTCCTTCTGTTCCATAACTTTAAGGTATAACAGGTTTCACAGGAACTGAAATTTTCAGAATTCCAACGGCGCGAACCGACAAACAATATTAAATTCAATTAGGTGGCCCTCGGAATTCTGAAGATGTCGCTTTTTTCGTGAACTTCGCTTTTCCGTGGCGTTGAATTTTAATTTGAGATTGATTATTTGTTGTACTATGAAACAAAGATGGCCTCGGAAAATTAGGTTCCCAAAAAAACCGAGTTCTACAGAATTCCGAGGGCCACCTAGTTAATTGCATTTTGTCATTTAACATTTAGCATAGAAAGTGTTAAGATAACTTCATATTTTGTGGTTTTCGTTTTTTGAAACTCTGATACAAATAATTACGCATGGCAAAATTTGGATTTTCCTGAAAGTTTTTATAATCAAAAAAAAATATAAAAGGTTTTAAAAACCAACGGGCTTCGCTATTAAAAATTTAACAGTACCACGCAGAAAATTCATAAATCAGACAGGCTTCGTCTTTCGTGGTTTCTGAACCCATTGCAAATTCTATTACAATAAAGAAGAAAAAATACATAGATGACACACGGCATAGTCTCTCATTTGGGCACCACATCATACCCAGAAAAAAAGATACAACAAAATCTCGCGAATTTATATAAATTCTTATTCTTATTGATGACATCAAAAATGGCACACACTTAACTTTCTTTTATGTATTGTCTCGCTAATTTCCCCTGATTTCTTTTTGATTTCGCCTAACTTTCCCTGATTTCCTTGTGATTTCGTCTGACATTTACCAATTTTTTATTGAATGCACTTGATGTTCTTAATAATTTTTCATCGATTTCGTCTAACTTTGTTTGTTTTTTTGTATTGCGTCATAGTTTACCTGATTTTGTAACGAATTCCTCTGATTCATAGTGATTTCCTAAAACAGCAATTCCATATGTCACGGGTGTGACAAAATAACAATATTATTTTAATTTATTTACGACTAAGAGCTTTTTCAAGCAGAAGTACACTGTTATCAGGTAGGTTAAAGTGCTGCAAATTATCTAAATAAAGTTTGTTAAGTTACGATTGCAGATAATAGAGCAGGAAATTAATTTGTGATGCCACGGGTGTGACGCGTACAAATTAAATTTATTGTTTTTAATAACATTTTTCTATATTTCTGCGAATCACAAAAGTCAGATTCCTTCTCCTTTAGTACACAAAAATATGAACTATAGGCACACATTTTAAGCTTCTTTGCAATTAGAATAACCAATTCAATTGTGCACTGTATTTTTTAGAAAACTGTAACGGGTGTGACATACATTTGTAACGGGCGTGACAAAGCAAAACTTGTTAAATAAACGTTGCTAAAAAATAAAAATAATGTAGCAGAAAGACTAATTTTATTAATGCTTGTAACATTTTGAACAAAGTAAGTTATATTTTACACAGGCGAAGGCGCCCACAGCCCCCAGTTTCGGTTTCACAAATTGGTCGAGTGTATACTTATACCCGCTAGACATACCTACATCTACCCTAAACTAACTTCTTTATTTGGACAAAATATGAGGTATTGTTGGATATTTGGTATTGATTGTTTGAATATTTTTACTTAGTTGATTTAGATATTTTGACTTTGAATTCACCAGTATACAAAATATTTATATTATTTTTGATTTTTTGCTTTCAAGAAGAAATCCTTAGCAGAATTGTTGATTACCTTTCTGTGAACGATACGTTTATTTGTGCCTCCCATACCATCCAGAGTTTCTTTAACATGTGAGCATTTTAAGAGTTATTAAAACCAACTGTGTGTACATGTTTAATCCTTAAATCATCAAATTTGGAAAGTCCGATCTAACAATTGTCGCACCCGTGACATTTATTTTCAGTATTTCTCTAATATATCTTTTAACTTTAATTAGTGCAAAAACTGCATTATCAATTTGTTACTTTGTATACAAATTATCAATTTTTAACTCCACAGATTTCAACCAGTTTTGCCAACTTTTGTTAAAATATTGTCACGGGTGTGACAAATTTTCTTAACAAAGTTTTAATTCAAAAACAAATTATGAAATTACTTTTTTATGTATTCAGTATCTGATGTGTTAAGTAAATAGTTTAAACTGATTTGTCCACTAATTTTAAATTCTTGAAATTTATATTTTGAGTGAAAAAAGATAAGTGAAGTTGAGCGCAAAATTTAAATAAAATAGATGAACGAAAGTGGAGTTAAAAGGTGGTTATTTAAAGTATCAAGAAGCAAACAATTCAACCATTTATGGTTTTGGTTAATTTAAGATTGATATATTCGATTTTTAACAAAATTATGTTTCTGCGAGGTGTTTTAGTTTTTAATGTGTCAGGTTCAGTTCGTGTGGAATTGCTGAAAACTAACACACTGATTTTCCAGAAAGATTAATCCTAGAAGTTAATATTTTTCAAAAATGGCATACGACAAACTTCCCTTGATTTCCTTGTGTTTTCGATTAACATTCTCGGATTTTCTTGTAATTTGGTCCAAATTCCCCTGATTTTCTTGGGATTTTGTCTAATTTACCCTGATTTCCTAGTGATTTTCTCTGATTTTCTAATGATTGGCCCCCGATGTTCTAATATTTTTTCCTGATTTTTTTAGTGATTTCGTCTAACTTCTCCTGATTTTATAGTGATTCTCGAGTATTGATAAGCAGATCTGCTGTTGAACTCATGCAATCACACAATAGATTCTCAGTTTATGAAGAAAAAATGCTGTTGATAATTTTTCATGGAATTCCCCAGTTACCTTTCAAAACATTCTTTTTTACCGAAATAGGGACCTAAAAAACTCGTATTTTTTTGTAAATTGAGAGTACGGATTCGTAATTAATTAATGTCAGATTATGTTTTCTTCACAGCTCGGACTGATTTTAATAAGTGCCGTTTCTCTCGAGGAAAACAATATTTTATGTATTTAAACATTGTTTAATTATAGACGTACTTTTTGGGGTATTCAAGGTTCTGTTTTTTTTTTGTTAAACTAAAATAAAACGACCATCAGGAAGTCCGGTCCCATTCTTCAGAGATTTCGCATTCTTCATTCCTTGTGAATTTATTGTTTTCTTCGAATTCATATTTATTTATCGGTTCATTTATAGTTTATCCGCGACTTACGACACACCCTGTATAAACTGGTCAAAATTAATAGGTATATTTTATATCAGACCTTAGTGAGGTCCAAAGGTTGATTCTGGCCCGAAATTTGGGACTGTACCCAAAAACTGTGTCGAGGAATGTACTTGATAGGGATATTTTTAAACACCAAAAGTTGCCGACATGCATGGCAGCATTTTGACAGAAACGTCAAAATTTGTAAACATTGGTGAGACATTTGCATTTTGCGTTAGAATAACATTAAAAACTGTTGAATTCTTTCAAAAATATGAGGTTATATTATTAAAAATTGGGATGATTTTTAAATAAGTGGTTTCTTTGTTTGTTATTAACAGTGAAGTAATAGAATCTCGCCGACTAGCAGTTTACTATTGTGTTTTTGAAACACGAATGTTTAATCACCTAATTAAAGAATTAAAGAGAACAAGAGAAGTGATGCAAGTGAAACTAGAATGAAATCTTAACCGAAGTCTTGGCCTACTCGTCCACAAAGAAGTAGTAAATTCAAAATTTGATAAATTAGCTCTAACCTTAACCACTCTAGTTGGAAACTGTCTGATTTTACTTCATGAATGTTTGCAACTATACTGCATTTGCGTAAATTTAGCACACATTATTAACTTTATGACCAAATGCCCTACTTGTGTCAAACTCTAAAGGAATCTTCAAACTCTAGCATTGTTAAATTTTTTGCAATGAATTGTTGTCAAAGGCAAACACCACGCTTCTTGAAGTTTATAAATAATAAGCATAAAGCATAGATGTCAATTTTAACTCTAAACCAAGCTACAAATCAGTTTTTGCTACAAAAGTTTCTTCACACACGCTACTCTTACACTTACTGCATTGATGTGCAAAATGATATAATGAAATCTTGAAATCATTAATCTGATATAATCTTGCCCCAAAAAGCCTGGATGAGTTTAGGGCGTACCTCTTCGTATTAGATGTAACGGATGTAACCTATCATTGCGAAGTCTTCAATGGCAACTTACGCACCGGTCCACTGTAAGAAAAGACCGGAATCTCTTTTTTAGTGTTTTGCCAACTACTTTCAATTTACAGTGCAGTTTTTAAGAGCCAGCGAAGTTCATAAATTTAAGTTTGTAGGTTAGTGTAAACAAATCCATTTTGACATATTGACGTTTGACACGATATCCCCCTCTTCTTCAAAACACCCCAATTAGTACCGACTTTAATGAATTTTACTAACACAATACAATACACTGGTCATTCATGTATACTAGTTAACACTAAAATGGGGGCCACACTATCAATTGGTATGACATATAATTATCACTACTATCCTTATGTATTTAGCAAAATTTATAGAAAATAAGTAAAAATACCATTTGCAAGGAACTCCATTTAAATGCATCTAATAACACAAAACCATCCCTAAACACTGAAAGTAACGTTATGTTACCTCCTACTGTCAGCAATTGTCAAGCGTAAGTAATACCATTTTTTTTAATTTCTTCGCTCAACGTGTGTATATTCTTTAACTAAAATGGGGTCACACTATCAATTAGTATGAAGTATACATAGAGCAACATACCCAGTGTGGTACTATATTGGACGAAATATTGCACGTTAAAATGTATGAGAAATAGTAAGGATGACTACAAGAGTTTTAAGTAGTGGGAATCTAAAAAATAAATTTAGTGGTTGCTTAAATTAAACTAAGAACTAAAATACCGTCCATTGTCCGAGTCTTCTTCGAAACTGTGAAAAAGATTCTTTTCTTACGTCAATACCAATATTTGTTGATTGAGTTAATCACTCACGTTTTAGAAACATACTTACGACATTGGCAATGTGCTTCATCAATTATGATAAATTATCCTAACATTCAGGGCCGATTGCAAAAACGCTGATTAAACAACGGACTATAAAATCTTGGATTAAATTTAGTCCTGAACTATATTTTGATCCTATTGCAGAAACGTGGTTTGTAGGTAAGATTACGTAATCCAGGATAAAACGTTTTTGATTGTAGACGAACCACATTGTTGACATGTATTTCACGAATGGACCCAAAACTTGCAAATAATTGATACTGCAGGTTAGAAAACTAAAAAATTATCTAAATTTAAAATTATTCCTTATGTAAATATTGCAATGCAAGTTTTGAATTGTCGTTTTAACTAATATCTACCAACTGTGACACTACTGTAAGTATAAGATTTATCTTCCTTGGAGATCTCTAGCACGGCTAATATGAGGTTATGGGGCTACTGAGAACTACCAAATTATTGAATTATTGGGGAAGTAGCGAAATTTTTAACATTTCTTAACAAAACTTTTAAATCACAGAAATGAATTTTTATTTGTAAAATTACACCCTGTACATTATTTTACAATTAGGTTTATCATTTTAAACGGCTAAATTGTACTACTCTCTTACTTCTATAATGAAAACCACCATTTTAGAGGGTTTTGCTCTATATCAAATGCTATAAAAACTAATGAAATTGGTGAAGAAATAACAAAGTTAAATTATAAATCTTCAGCTAAATGACAAAAGTAGAGTTCAAATCATTTGTGAAAGCGTTTTAAATAAGTTAATTCTAGGTTCATTGATTTTTTTTAAAGCAGATATTGTGTTTTTGCTTGGGACAGCTGATTTATGCCTAGAATCCAGTGTAAAATCTTGTATAGAAACACTCTCACCATCTATTAAAACTTTGATCAAAATTTGGTCTAGAGATTTTTTCTCTTTCAAACGCTATTAAAACGAACAAAATCGGTTAAAAAATAACAAACTTAATAAATTTCGATTTTTGAACAACCCCTAAATGCTTAAATTGATTTGAAATTGAAAATAACAACCGCTTGGTCAGTGGTTTTCACACAACATTTGTGCTTATTTTCAAAAAAATAAGTAACTATGACCCCACATATGAGTACGTGATTTCTAGCTCTTGTAGCTCACCTATGTTTGATTCCTGAAAACGCATAATACCATCCAAAAATCATGTTTAGTTGAACTTTTAGAGCCACAACAAGAAATTAAGATTGTTTTGCCATTATTTCAGCTCGCACAAGTTGCAAAACCACAGAACCTAAAAGATTTTCCTTTGAACTGTCAATTTAGTCCGTCCTATAATCCATCAAACCTGTGAGATTATGTTTAGTCTCAGACTATATCGTTTAATCCAAGATTAAGTCGTTTGTGCAATCCATATTTCGTTTAGTCTTTGCTATAGTACAGAACTAAATTTTAGTCTCGGACTACATTTAACCCCAAACAAAAATATTATTCTGCAATCGAAATTGACATATAATCGTAGATTAAAATTTTTAGTTCAAGGCTAAAGTTTTAATCTACGATTATATGTCAAATTCGATTGCAGAATAATATTTTTGTTTGGGGTTAAATGCGCGTTTCTGCAATCGGGCCTCAGACATTTATGTGAATAAATTATCAATTATTATATTTACAATTTTAAGACAACAACCACTTAGCACAAGGGCATCATTTGGTCTAAATAGTCTCAAAATTTCCATTTGAAAGATCAGTACCGAACATCTACACAGAGATATACCTAACATTGTAGTTGGCGTTGAAACTACGTCAAAATGTGCCGCCGTCTGAAAATGTTACAGTATTGACAGATAATTTGAACTCAGATTGTAAAGCCTCATTTCCACGGTCCGTTCTAGAGAGAACAGAATTTGATTTACGATGGAATTTGAGTTATTGCATCATATTTTGCGGTTAGAAAATTTGCAAATCCTATTGCACCCTTGGTTTACAATCCTCTGTTCCGATTCGGACGGACACGCTGGTTGAAACGCTGAACCACCACACGGACTGCTACATTTGGTGACAACCAAACAGTTTTAATTACTCCAATTGTTTTAATTTGAACACTAATTTTTTATCATAATATTAATAAGGTAAATAACACATATAAATGTGGATTAATTTTAATAAAGATGGTGATAAATGTAGATGAACGTACGTATTTCCTGCATTGAAATTTACAGAATCATTGTATGAAAGCAGGCGCAAATGAATGCAGGTAGGTAAAACGTTGCATATTTCTGTGAGTGGATTTACCCTTTTGAAATAACCGACAGAGTTATTTAATTAATTTTTAGCGTCGTTTGTGCATTGTGGGAGTTTCATCAACCAGTTTTGCCGCCACTTCGCCCACACAAAGACCCATCAAGGTAATTGTAATTAAAAACAAACATAGGTAAAAATCGTATAAAATTACAACATATCAACAATTCTACAATGTTTGGAATGTTGATTTAGATGGAAAAAGGTAAAGGAAAACAACGTGCCGGAAAGCCACTGCCTCAGCAAAAGAGCCTGATGGTAGACTTCATGCTTAAACACCTAGCTTTCGCTCGCCATCACGACTCTGACCCCGTCAGAGTGTTCAACCTTTGGGAAGAACTCACCCAAAGACTGAATGCGTCTGGCGGGGTCCGGAAGGACAAAAAGCAGTGGCAACGGGTTAGTATGGTCACCTCTTAAATCCATAATAATTTTGTATGAATTTTAGTGCTGGGGGGACTGGAAATCCTCGACAAAAGCAAAAGCCATGGCGTTGAAGAAAAAGCAGGGGCAAACAGGAGGTGCTGACCCCAGTGAAGATCCAGATTTAGTCTTACTAAATCAACTTGATCTGAAGATTTTGCAAATCCTGGGGCCAGACTATGCTGGCGATGAGACTGTAGAGCTTGGTTCTCAGGTAAGTCTTCACATGAAAGTTCCATTCTTGCAAATTCTACAAATGGACCAATTAACTATTATTCTATTTCAGTTTAAATAATATTTTAGGTTACTTAAATAGATTCATGTAATAATTAAGATGAGTTTAATTTTTGTTCACATTTACCTATGTATTATAGAACATCCTTGTTGAACCTGCCTCTCAACACTGTGCCCCCGCCCTTCCAAGTTGTGCCATCGAACATTCTACTGTAATAATTGTTTTATAGGAAATATTCCTTCCCTCAATAACATTCGTGTCTTGTAGATTCCTCCAGAGCCGCTTCCAAATCCTCTCCCTCAATTACCTTCCACTAGTAGGGCAAGTCCTGAGGCCAGGAGAGCCCCCAAACGAAGACGGTCCCAAAAGCCCGAAGACACCGTGGGTGAAAAGCTGCTAAAAGCAGAAGATGAGGCGAACCGTCTTCGCAGTCTCCTGGTCAAAATAGGGGAGCGCCAAGCCGAAGCGCTTGAAAGATTAGCGAATACCAGTGAAAAGTTTTTAGATATATTTACAAAATTTGTTGATAAATAAAAACTTACCAACAATTTCGTTTTCTTTCAACAAGCAACCTCACACGTGATGAATGGAATAATGATTTTTTATTGCGCTTGTGTAAGTTGCGAGAAATTGTATTAGTCTGAAGAAAGCAACCAACAATTCTTTTTTTGTAGTGTATTTTTTAATGTTTTAATGTCATTTAAACTTAAATTCTGTTCAAAGAAATGCTTGCTTTTATAAGCAAAAAAAGGCAATTGAAAGTGATCTGATAAACCTTTAACGCAAAATTTTAAAATTCACCTACTTTGAAAAACTAAGTAACTTTTTGTAATCTTGGATCATTCATACCGTCTGATCTTTGGATATGTGATATGTAGCTACTTTAGACTACCTACTTATATTTATTATTGGTTCTTAATGATCTGATAATGCATTTAGAAATATTAAATATTGTCGTCATTAATCTGTAGCAGAATTTATTGTGACAAATTTTTGCCGTTTCACTTTTATCTGTTGAATGATGGTACCAACCCTTACTATTACAACGTAGCTCGCAGGTAGTACTCTCAGCGTGTAAACAATCCCGGCCCTGTGGAATATCGGAACAATATGATTTATTGTGGGTACGGTCAGCTCTCGGAGGGCTGTGGTAATGACTAGATAATTTTTATTTCGCTGCCATAAAAACCAATTTCTATCTGCAAAACTTTAAATAAGGAAGTGATATTAATTAAAATAATTGTTTATTATTCTGGCACGGGTTTGAAGTGCCAAATCGAGGTTCTCCACGCCGTCGTCGTTCAATTCTTCTTCATTCTCATCAGGATCTATCAATTGTTGAATTTGATCTTCATGTGGCAAGGGCAAATTGTGGCGGATCATAACATTATGCAATATGGCACAGGCATTGACAATCGTCCCAGCCTTTTCTGGGGAATACATCAGAATCCGTTCCCGTTGCAGACAACGAAAACGAGCCTTCAGGATTCCAATGCACCGCTCCACGGTGCATCTGGCTCTGCGATGCGCTACGTTGAACCTGCTCTCCGGAGAATTATCCGCTGGATTTTTTACCGGAGTTATTAAATACGGCTTGAGCGGATATCCAAAATCACCTGTGAAAAATGGTTACAAGTGATATTTTTGGTAATGTTACTTACACTTATTTTATACCCAGAAGCCAAGAAGTCGTGTCTCCTTCTTGAAATCGCTCTCTCAGGATTTCGCCGACGTTGCTTGCGCGCCACACGAAAGCATCGTGACTGGCTCCACCAAATGCAGCATTGAGGGACAAAATGCGATAATCGCTATCACAAGTCTATAGGATAATGTAAGTTGCAAAAGAAGATATGTAATCTCATAATGGGTCTTACTATTTGTATATTCTTCGAAAAGAACCTTTTTCTGTTATAAAACTGATGGGCCCTTTCAGTTCCAGGGTTGTGAACTGCAATATGTGTTCCATCTACAAACCCAACCACCCCAGGAATGCGGAACAACTGCATGTGTCTACAAAATAAAAGTCAAAATTAAAAAAAAAAACGTAATGTAAACTCCATAACAACTGTACCGATGTTTTAAGTCAAGATACTCCTCAGGCTCGGGAAAACTAACATAATGTCTAAGGTGTCTCACAATGCAGGTTGACACCTCGCTAATTGCCTGTGAGAGATTAACAAAAACGTCTTGTCCTACACATCTCTGGTAACTCCCACAGGCACAAAATCGGATAACTGCTAGGATTCGCAGCTTTGAGCTCACACCGTGACGTCGACTAGGTGCGGGCATATGAGGCTCAAGAACATTTATAATGTGTGCCATCACGTCCTTATTCAGGCGAAACATCTCAACAAAACTACAAAAAGTATTTATGAATTCATAAATTTAACTTTGTAAAATATTTTTAGGATTAATAATTACCGGATATCAGGCAACAAAAACGGATCA
This sequence comes from Gnatocerus cornutus, assembly GCA_029298725.1. Classification (NCBI taxonomy): domain Eukaryota; kingdom Metazoa; phylum Arthropoda; class Insecta; order Coleoptera; family Tenebrionidae; genus Gnatocerus; species Gnatocerus cornutus. The sequence continues at coordinate 9,275,758 of CM055512.1, read as the reverse complement.
TTTTCTTCTCTTTGCCATCTTTTCATTTCTCTCAGGTATTGACCATCACCTGCTTGTAAATATGGGAAAAAACGAGCCATTTTTCAACACTACAAATTTTCCAACGGTATTTTTTTAAATTCTTCTATCAACCGTACGTCAAACATTAGAATTAAGTTAGCCACTTTCGGAGAAAAATAGGTGGCAACAGCGCATAATTTATCGTGGCTGGATGTAGTGTCATTCGTCACATCGTATCTGTCACGGCAGAGAAACAAAATACCGAATACGATAACGAACTACGAAATTATATCATGCCACGATATATTTCGTAGGTAGAAACAAAATCCCACCCCTAATCTCTAAACAATTTTTGACAATTACTTCCAAAACCTCTCTTAATGTTTTCAAATTTTCTTCAATTGTATTTGATGCAATCAAAATGTCATCCATGTAAATCTGAATTTTCTTTTGTTCTAACAAAGACCAAAATACCTTATTAATAAACCTGGTAAATGGCATTTTTACATACTCGTATTGTCCCATAGGTGTGACAAATGACGTGTATTTGCACGTATCTTCATGCAACTTGATATTGTGGAAGGCATCTTTCAAATCCAGTCTAGTAAAATAAACCTTACCTTGCAAGCCATCTAACTGATCCTCGATATGTGGAATAGAAAAAACGTTTCGTGCGCTGATTTTGTTTAAATCCCGATAATCTACTGAAATCCTATATTGACCTGACTTCCGTTTGACCAAGACAATAGAGCTACCGTATTGGGAATTACTGGAACGAATTATTTGTCGCTGTAATAAGTCATTAATAATATGCTGAACAGATTCTTTCTCACCAACAGAAAGTCTTCTAGGTTTTGCTGAAAATAATTTGTCAGATATTAGTTGTAATTTCAACTCTAATTTCGTTTCAGGTTCAATGGGCTTTTCCGCATTTACATAGCAATTTTTGACAATATCAGCCAATTGTCTCTGAAATGCCCTATCAATTTCAGGATCTACATTCAAGTGAAAATTTTCGTCTGAATCATGATTGATCTCAATATTAAAAATTTCATAATTTGGGGATTTCATTGAGTCGTCAGCAGCCTTAACTAACACTTTACATTCCTTTCCAAACATTATTTCAATTTTGTCGCATGCAATAAAATCACGACCTAACAAACAAGAATGTGGCATGGTCTTCTCTGAAACTACATAAAAAGTAATTGGAACATCGCAGTTTTGTTCAAATCTAATATTTTGTTCTATTGTTCCTAAGATGTTAATTTCGCTACCATTTACACCTCGAAATTTATCGTTGCTAGCATGCGGTCGCAACTTATACGTATTCGGAACGATTTTATTGTTGATGAGCGAAATTGGACTTCCTGTGTCTACAATAGCGTTAACCTTAGCAAACTCCAGTTCAACCAACAATAAATAATCTGGAACAAAATGTTCTTTGCCACTTAACTCCATTAGTTGTGTTTCAGCAATCTTCTTTGTACAGTCTTTCTTCATGTGTCCTTTTTCTCCACAGTTGTAGCAAGAACCCCTTTCCCTTTTTGGCCTACTACACTTCGATGCAATGTGCCCTTTTTCGTTGCAGTTATAACACGTGGTTTCATTTTTAAACACTTTCTGTTTACTCCTCACTTCAGCTTTCATGTTACTTTTAAAGTAATTGTCTCTCACTTTACGCGTAAGGTGCTTACTCTCGGTGTTCACGGAACTCTGGCGCATTTTCTTTACTTTATCGTACACTTCAAGTTTTCGTTTTAACTGATTATACGATTCCGCTTCATAAAGCGACAGTTTCTTCTCATAATCGTCACCAATTCCATCAACAATGTATTGGACAACTGCTTCCTCTTCAACTCTTCCTCTAGCAGCCAATTCTTTCATGACTAGAAAATATTCCTGCGTGCTTTTACATCTCTTCATTTTGCGTTCTCTTAAAAGTTTATGTAATTCAGCGCTATTAATTTTCTTGTCAAATTCAGCTCGCAATCTTCTCTTCAAGTCGTCCCATGTCTTGATGTTTCTTTCCCCATCGATAAACAAACTAGCCAAGCCCGTTAATAGCTTTTTTCCATAAACAAAGCGATTTTTTGCGCCCCATCGCATATTATCAGCCATATCTTCGAAATCGGAAATGAAATTCTTCACTGGATAAGTATAATCACCTGAGAATTTAGGCATGCTGTCTTCAACGTCCCTAAATGACATTGTGAAGTTTGGTGCATCCATAACCTCACTCGCACTCGCACCCCCCGACTCTGCCTCACTTACATCATCGTCAACTTCGTCGTTGTTGTTGCGTAACATCTCAAAATCAACTAAACTCGTGATAATTCTTTTCCTAATATCCAGTGATGTCCCATCGTAATTCAACTTCAGTAGCGTACATACCGCCGTTAAATCCCCAATATTCAAATTTTCATGCTCAACCACCTTCTCTGAAAACTCTTCGCCATCCACATCAAACGCAAATCCTTCGAATTCGAAAATTTGACGTCGACTCAATCTTGCATTTTCTCCGGTAATAATATTGTGCAACAGCTTTGCTACTTTGGGTGTGGCGTTTTTAACATCTTCGGCCAACGTGCCAACGTCTCTCGGCAGCATTTTGGCTTTTTCTTGGTAGTTTACTTAAAATAATCTTGGTTACCTTTATCCCAATTCTGAAGATTGTAGGGGGACTTCTCTCAGGGTCAGGAACAGCCAAACATACAATAAAACATTTTTAAAGAAAAACAACGTGTATTTTAGAACACCGGCACCGCCATCATTCTCTCTCCCACTCTCGCAGTGGTGCCACCCTTTTTAAACATTGGCGCGAACCACTACCGAACTACTACAAATTGTAAATTAGTAATTGTTCTTTTGGCCAACAGCGAATGAAAAATTTGTCGATAGAAATCAGGTGTATGGTATTCTCAAACGCAGGACTTCATGACCACAAGTCGTTGAATAGGACACTTAAATTCGTTAGGTATGTTGGTTTTCTCCACAATCTTTTTGTTAAGATATTCAGACTTGCACTTTCTTAGCACTGGCAATGTAGTACTAGATCGGTTGCTATTGTTTTAAGTGTCTTATGTCTGAGATAATTGACGGGAACTTCATTTGAAAGAAGTTTACCTACTACGGTACGTCTTTGCCTTGACAAATGCCGTTTCTTGGTACCAGTATGTAACATAATGTCAATATTCTTAACAACGCAAGAAATCTTCATAATTTCAGCACAATCTGGACTCCTTACCAGTTTTCCATAACCTTTTATCAAACCTTTACACTCTTTGCACTGCCCTTGAAATCGCAAAGCGCTTGTTGCATGGCTATAATAGTTTTCTTTGAAAGCCCATATACAATGCAAATCCTGATCAAGGAGCAAATTGCTAAGTACATCAGTCCAACTTTTTTGTAGATGATTTTGATGCTCAAGAGGTTTAATTTGATCCCATTTGATCCTTCCATTACCAATTGCACCTCTTCATCTTCTTCATCATTATCGTGCATATGGCGAAGTCTTTTTGAGAAATCCTCATATGTTAGATCTAAATGTTCCCAACAATTATTCCTGTTTTCGCGAACAAATGTATATAATGCCTTAGCTGTAATTTTGTTAGAAAGGTTTTTTAAATTTCGTTCCAAATGACTGCGGTAGACGAATTGACAGACTTCTTTACATCGTCTTTATGTGCCATTAGACATTCCAATATATCACAAAATGGCAATTTCGCCATATTTCACACTGCTGCCGAAAAGAAAGTCATAAGTATCAAATGGTATTTAATAGCAAAACATACCTTTATTTAACTAATATTTTTAATGTAACCAAACAACTTGACAAAAAAAGTCAACAAGTATATTACTGAGCGTCCAAAAATTTGTTCACGCCAAATCTTTTTAAATAGGCAACACATTTTACATACCACAAAACATTTTGTCAGTGACAATTTACTTCTACCATTTAATTTTTCACTAATTAATGTTTGGAATTTTAAACGTACATTATATTTAAAGTCGAGTTATTGAAATGATTCGGTCTTTAACAAATATTGCTTAGTTTTAGCCATACCTTGTAATTGTTGCTATTAGGATAACTAGGTGTTTTATAGACAGTTTAAAAGACAAAGTCTCAGTTTAAATCCGAACGACCGAAGAGTGTGAGGATTTAATAGAATACTAACTAGAAATCTGACTTTACTGATATTTTATTACAAGATTATTTGATGCAAAATGTTTCAAAAATGTGCTCGTAATTGCGAGCCAAATTGTTTCCTACGAAGTCAAAAATTGCATGCATACAAAGAAGTGTTACTTTCACTTCAGAACTGAAAGTGACCAAAAATGTCAATTTGACTTTTCTGGATTTGAGGATAAGTGCTCGATTTCATGGAGTTGCGCTTTAGAAATCCCAATCAAACTGATGCTACCTTAGCAACAGGGTTAACGCAACGCGTTATTGACTTGAAATTGGGCCCTAAGGGGTTGCTAAGGTAGCCGTGATGTCATTGGCGTTGCTACCCCTTAAGGGTCAATTTCAAGTTATTTAGCGACGTCGCTATTTAGCGACGTTGCTAAGGTAGCTGTGATGTGATTGACGTTGCTACGTCGCAAACACCTTTAGCGACGTCGCTAAATAATTTGAAATTGACCCCTAAGTGTGTAATATCAATAGACGGAAACCTAACTCATGATCCTTACAGTTGCAAAAGTTGGCACTAGCTTCTTTGTGACCAGTGTCTTCCAAGCGGAAAGCTAAAGAAAACTAAAATATTGACCAATTTGGTGCTAGTGCAATTTCGCAAAAAAGGCGAAATGTACTTGCTGGTACATACTACAGGTGCTACAACAGTATACTCTTTTTCAAAATTATAAGTCCACTACCTGTTGAATTACGTTGGTAGAAAACAAAAATTTCCTACATATTGTTACGAGAAGATTCTGGAAGCTTCGAGCGCCAGCTCTGGAACGTTCCGCCCTGCTCTAGAGCGAGCGGTTCGTGGAATAATTCTTATTCATACGCGGAACTCCCGAATATTCTCGCAGCGCTCCAGCATTAGGCTAGTGGTAGGGGAATATCTGTATATAGGGGAGTAGTGATAGGATTGTGGATAGTCTAGTATTTGGAAGTCCTGTAAAGTGAATAATTGTGAAGTACGAGAGTGTTCATAGTGCACAATAAAATTGTTATTGTTACAAGCGAGACATTTGATTTTTCGGCCAACGTGACAACTGGTGTCAGAAGTGGGATCCCGCCCAGTCTTGTGATCGAGAAAATTCTGGAATTTTCGATCGGAAAATTCGTGACATTACCGGACTGTGACATTGTTACTTGATTGTGGACAATTTTTATGCCTGTTCAAACCAGACAGCAAGCCGCAGAAATGGAGGCGCTACAAGAATTGATGACCACTATGATGGCAAAATTGGAGACAAATTTAGAAGAAAGAAGACAAAGAGAAAAACTGGAAGAAGAAGAAAGAAGACAAAGAGAAAAACTGGAAGAAGAAGAAAGAAGACAAAATGAAAAGCTGGAAGAAGAAGAAAGAAGACGAAAAGAAAAACTGGAAGAAGAAGAAAGAAGACAAAGAGAGAAACTGGAAGAGGAAGAAAGAAGACAAAGAGAGAAACTAGAAGAGGAAGAAAGAAGACAAAGAGAGAAACTAGAAGAAGAAGAAAGGAAACAAACAGAAAATGCCTCAATCTTGAACCAGCTTAGAGACATGGAACAAAACATGAACGTAACCATTATGGTTAAGGTCGACGAAATTCAAAAAGAGGTAGAAGAGTGCATAGGAAGCGTTAAAGAAGAACTGCAAAGCGTCAAAGACGAGGTACAAGTACATGTCAAAGATCTGGAGCGATTTAAACAGCACATGGAAAATGAGTTACTGCGCTTAAGACGTCAAGTTCCAAATAGGACAGGCCACAATGAAAGAAATGAAACCTCCGACTTACGATGGGTCGACTTCATTCGACAGCTATAAACTGCAATTTGAAGTTGCAGCTAAACACAACGGATGGTCGGAAGAAAAAAAATCGTCATTCTTGATAGTTTCATTGAGAGGTGCAGCTCTCGACTTGTTAAAGACCATTCCTGGTCGAGACAGGGAGCGCTACGACCAATTGGTGGCGACGTTGGAAGATAGATTTGGGGACCAACACCTTCAGCGAGTATATGCCTCAAGACTCGTCGGCAGAGGGTTGGAGAATCGCTGCAGGAATTTGCGGCAAGTGTTAAACGACTTATTTTACTGGCCTATCCTTCGGCGCCAGAAAAGTTTGTCGAACGAATGGCCATGGATACGTTCCTGCAAGGTATTCGGGGTCCGGAGTTACAGAGGATCGTGCGTGTTGGCAGATACAACACCGCAAAAGAAGCTTTGGTGTGCGCGTTGGAGATGGAGGCCGTTTTGAAGTATTCTGTGAATGTTTCCGACTGCCAACAAATCCGAGCCGTTGACAAAGAAGAGACAACGTCTGCGGCCACAACCACAAATACGGACCTGAATGACATCCTCAAGGAGCTCAGGAAGTTACTGAAGTCTCAGGAACAACGAACTAGCCAGACCTGCTCTCGTTGGGGCAAATCAGGTCATTTTGAACGTGACTGCAGGGTTGTTCTCGAGAGCGGCCAGAACGCCTCTCAGACATCAAAGAAAACCGTGAAGTCCGTCAACAAGTCGAAACCGACGAGAAGGCAACGCAATAATGATGACGCACTCTCTCGTAGACTTTCCAATGACTGCAAGCAATACTCGAAGTTCGAAGGACCAATACGAGTAAACAGGATAGGCATGGGCTGTGATGATGATTGGACTGCTGGGAACCTTCGAAGGGATCAACAAGCAGACCAACAGATTGGGCCACTGCTGGAGTGGAAGGAAGCAGGTAACGGAAGGCCGTGTTGGAAAGATATCTCGAAGAGAAGTCCAGAGTTGAAAGCGTTGTGGGCGCAATGGGACTCCTTCTTAGTAGAAAATGGAGTGCTGAAAAGGGCATGGGAAAGCGCAGATGGGAAGAAGATAACCTCGCAGTTACTAGTACCCAGGAGTAGAGTTTCCCGAGTCCTCAGAGAGGCCCATGACGGGACATCAGGCGCTCATTTCGGAGTGAACAAAACGTTGAGCAAGATTCGAGAACGGTATTACTGGATTGGCTGTTGTGAAGATGTTGAACGATGGTGCAGGAGATGTACGGGTTGTGGGGCAAGTGAAAGACCTCGAACGCGAACGGAAGGTGGTATGCCGTTCTACAACATGAGAGTTCCGATTGAGAGAATTGCCACGAATGTGCCCGGGCCTTTTCCGAAGACGAATGGTGAGACCCTCTTGGGAACACATCATCATATGCGACAGAGGATGAAGTTAGCTGACAGCAGAATGCGGCCCAGGTATAATGTGACGGCTAATCGTGAAGGATTCAACGAGGGGGAGTTGGTGTGGTTATTTAACTTCCAACGGAAGAAGGGCCTATCTCCGAAGTTGACACCTACATGGGAGGGACCGTATAAGGTGATCAAGAGGATCAACGACCTGGTGTATCGGATCCAACGCAGCGCCCGTTCAAAGATGAAAGTGGTTCATCTAAATAGACTTTGTAAATATCACGGAGAATCAGGTGTTTGGTCTGATCGGGACGATCAGAACTAAGAGGGGGGCAGTGTTACGAAAAGATTCTGGAAGCTTCGAGCGCCAGCGCTGGAACGTTCCGCCCTGCTCTAGAGCGAGCGGCTTATTCATACGCGGAACTCCCGAATATTCTCGCAGCGCTCCAGCATTAGGCTAGTGGTAGGGAAATATCTGTATATAAGGGAGTAGTGATAGGATTGTATAGATAGTCTAGTATTTGGAAGTCCTGTAAAGTGAATAATTGTGAAGTACGAGAGTGTTCATAGTGCACAATAAAATTGTTATTGTTACAAGCGAGACTTTTGATTTTTCGGCCAACGTGACACTATGTATAATAGAGCGGTACGATTGAATTATCAAATTTAAAATGGATGCAACGAATATTACCGCATCTCCTTTTATTTATCAGACTCCATCACGATGTTTCACAGTTTTAATTCTTGTTAGACAATTTTTACAATAAACTAGATCCTTCAACTTGAATGTCACTAAATTTGACATCAGATTTTTCAGTAGACACTGTTGTCGGTTGTATTTTTAAAGAAACTGCGATGTTGGTGGATTTATCATTTTGAAAAAGAGTATACGTTTATGTTTGCAGTAATTAAATTTTTTAATGTAAGTGCATATATAACTTTGAAAATGCATAAGAATTTATTTATTTATTCAAAAATTATTTGGAAAAACGGCAAATATGTCAATGGAATAATTACTGTAAATGAAACGACAAAAAAGATGTTGAAACAAAATTTCTGTGTTAAGAGAGGAATATAACAGGTGTACAAAAATTATTATATTTGGAGTAGACCTTGGAATTTTGAATAGACATTTATAATAACAGTGTAATTATCATTTTTGTGCCCTGGTAAACAAAAAAAAACTGTCTTAAAGTTATTCATTTGCTTTAGACTAACTACAATTAGTTGCCAGTTTTTATTTAGTCGCTTAATGTAGTCGGTCCAATGTGTGACTAGTCTTCTTTTGCTTCGGTTTTCAATGTTTTCGTTAAACGTCTTGTTCAACAATCAATCAATTTATAACGATAAAATTAAAAAAAAACATAGAAAAAACCAATTTTGATACAGGGTGATTTTTAAAAAACGGCAGGCGTTGTAGAATTTTTATTTATGAACCGATTTCAAAAATTAAAAAAACAAATTAAATGGTTTTTAATTTACTGTAAACTGATGATTTTAGAATTTTTTTAAATGTCTTTGTATCTTTTGGGCGATATTCAACTTACTTATTTTAAATTGGCACCCATATTTTTTTTGCATAATTTGGAAGATATTAATTTTCTTGATTCAGAAATGTGTATATGTTCTACTTTTACAAAAAAATATTTTTTAAAAATTATCAAAATTGAAAAAAATAGGCAATAAAAGTACAGGTGTTTATACAAGGTGTTTATAAATGTTTCTAGCATCAAGGGTGGCTATGAAATGTCAAATAAATTTACCGCTCATTATAAATGTGGGTTTCGATTTTTCAACTGACATTTTCAGTTAACCTCAAACATGGAGCAAACTAAATTTTGAGAAATAAACGGTTCTAGTTGTGGTTTAAAACCTGAAAATCAAAAACTTGGACACAAAATTGTAACTAAAACGTCATGGACGTAAGTAACATTATAAATAATTTTCAAGACAGTTATATTCACTATGAAAACAAAGCGGCAAATTAGTGCACGGCAGGAATTCCAGAGCTACCCTTGATGCTAGAAACATTTATAAACACCTTGTAGATTGAATGTAGAAAAATACATTGTAGTTTAGACAAAAACTGTACTCTAATGCCAACCCTTTATATCAAGCGGCAACTACCGCAATCTCAATTTTTACAAAACCATACGGGAGCGCAAAAAAACTTTGGCAGTGTAAGTAATTTTTTTAATGATTAATTGGTATCAAATCTTGGCTTAAGGTTAGATCTATTATAAAATACAAAAAATAATTTCCACCAGTAAATTTCCAGCAAAAAAATTATCTGAGAAAAAGTAGTAACACAACTGAGATTGCGGATGTTGCCGCTTAGACGACGTATTCTATTCCAATAATTTGAGTATTAGTAGCAATTGTAATATTATCTGTTGTCACAAAACAACTACCTACGTAATTGCGTAAAGTTCATGAACATTCCCAGGATAATGGAAAGATAAATACTTTTGAATTGCTTCTAGAAAAGTATCCTAAAATTAGCATATTTATTATTCAAATGGTACAATTTCTATGGCTATAATTTATATTAATTCAAGACGTTGTTTTCACCAGCCTTGGAAAAATTTATCGAATTTTTAATTTAAGTATTTCTACAGAGTTTCTAGTTTTATTTGACGATACCTAATACCCCATATAATTCAGTTTTTTGTTTTTTGTTTTTTCGGGAAGACTCCGCCAAATTTTAAAAATTTGACAATTTGACTTTTATGAATAAAAACTGAAAATCCAACTTTTTAGAGAACATCGAGCAAGAAACGAAATTCGTCAAAAAACAATAAAGGAGATGTTATTTTGGTCATTTATTAATAAGAAACGAAATCAGAAATAGACAACCAAACACTACACAAATCAGCCAAATTTTGAGAATCGAGTTTTGATTTATGACAACTGGCAGGCTGTTTTTAAAGGCGGCGATAGACTTGAACCGAACTCTGTAATGTAATGTAATGTGATTTAAAAAGTCAAAGCCATAACCGCACTAGAGCGTTTGGTAAACTTGTACTGGTGTTTCAATAGTTCAAGAAACCAAATGGACGAACGAGTGATGGAACTGGTTTTTGTGACGAATTTTAGATTCTATGTTTTATATTTATATCGAATTTTTCTTTAAAGGACAAGCTTATATCCAAGTTGTGTAGTTACACGGAATAAAGAATTTTTATTTTCCAATTTTATTTATCTTCCTTTCCTACTTGAACACTTTTCATACCAAACAAATATTGATCGGTCGTAACATTTAAATTTTATTTTCGCCCCGTTCTTACTAAGCAAGTGTATTTTAATTGATCGATTTTTCTTTATTTCTGCTTTTTTCTTCAGTCGATATTTAACTGGAGCAGTGAAACGGTGCCAGCAGTGTCAGAAATCGGACTGAAAATTTCAACTAAAGTTAAATTCACCTAATTAGTAAGATCCTATAAAATCTTTCTTTCTTTGATTTTTACCATTGTCAATTTGGATAATAAATACACAGTGTTTATATAAAATTATATAATATCCAGTGTGCCTTCAATATCAAATACAAAGCGTAATTATTGTTTGAATAAAAATTTATTATTTAAATTTAAAATTTAGCGGGATGACGACAAAACTTGACCAAATTTATTGTTGCCTCCATCCATAGTTGCCGTTCCATTTTTAAGAAAAAATACAAAATTTAAGCTTCTTTTTACTGTAAAATAACTTAATTTTTTCAAGAAATTTCTGAGTTCGAATTGATGTCATTTCCAAATTGTGCAATGAAAAAATTTTGACAGTTGATGTTTCTTACATTAGTCCAGTTTACGTTTATTAAAAGGTAACACTTGTTGACTGGTTTTTAACAACAATTACGATGTTATTTTCGATTTTAGAAGCCCGGGACTTTCAATAATAACAATTTTCGGACTATTTGGACCTAAAGAAAGCCAATGTTTTTATAGTGCCAAACAGTGGTTATCTTGAAATTATAAATACAATTGATGATTGATTCATCCACATAAGAAATGTTTTGTTGTTTGGATAATTTATAAGCATGTTTATAAAGACTGAGTGATCAATAAATCAATAAATATTGGTATTCACGTAAGAAAACAATCTTTTTTCTAGTTTCGAAGAAGACTCCGACTATGGACAACGGTATTTAAGTTCTTATTAGTCTAATTCAACCAATCACAAAATTCATTTTTTTTAGATTTCAACTACAAAAAACTTTTAGAGTTTTTAACAATCGACGTTTACCGTATAAAAATATTTAAAATTGTGTTTAATGCAACAAAACTGGCTCTTACTATTTCGATCATAATTCAGCTTGTTCTCTTTCTTATACATTTTAACTTGCAATATTTTGTCCAGTATAGTACCACCCTTGGTATGTTACTCTATGTAAGTAAAGTAATTGCAAAGAAGGATTTCCGCACCGTTTTTTACAGGTGGTGGTGTCTTCTTTTTATCAACCTCTTGCATCAGACATTGTTACAACACATATACCATACATTGAAATTTGGAAAATAAATGAAGCAACTCCAAAAATTTCACAGGAGGTTAAGAAGATCAGTTTTTGGGTCACTGTGTATATGACTTGCTCTCTTTCGTGTGCATTTATACTAACAATTTCATTTTGCATACCCACGAAAGATGATTACAATCTGGTGTATTTAATACCTATTTTGGATGCGATTTTTGGACGATGGGTAGGAGCTGCAACTGAAAATCATTTCAATATTAACTTTTGGTACATTTTGTAGAGTGGCCTTGTGTTTTGGTGTGCAAAAATTATTATGATACCAATGGCAGCGTTTATTGCTGTTAGTACACCCGTTTTAGGCGTGTTTTACTTCGTCGTTGTCACTGCTTTACAAAAGAAAATGATTATTCATTATGTACATGTTTTAAACTCTTTCAACAATCTAAACAACGTCCAGTATCATCAAACAATTCAAAGAGAATTACGACAAGTTATCAAGCAGTATCGACAAATTTATGAGTAAGAAAAATTATTGTGTGGGTCTTTATAGAGCGTACAGGGTTTCTATAAAAGAACCCATAGCTGTCATTTGCCACCTACCTCAAATAGGGGACACAATTTTACAGTGTTTTAATTAGGTGGTAGTATTAATTTTTAACTGTTTCCGATGCTTTAAGAAACTCCATAAAACAGTGTTTCGTGAGTTGGTACTCCTGTCAATTGCTTGTCAATATAATAGTCAACCATTCATAAACGTTTTTATGACAGTTGGCACTTAAATGACGTTGTATGTACCAACATTATTATTATTAAAGCTTGTATTTTAATATACTATTATAAATGCCCAGTATTAACAACTTACTTTTTAGACACAGTCACCAAGCTCTACATCGAGTTCAAATTATCGTACTGCCCTATCAACTTCTTGGTGTCATAGAAATGGCCAGTATTGCCCTCTGTTATTTTACCGTAAGAATCCTTAACTGTCTTCTTCTATTAATAATCATTTTTAGTTTGAAGGTTCCTTATCGTCGCAGTATTTTCGTATTGCAATGTTTGCAACTGTTGGTTTTCTTATAGTGGCTGGCTTCGTCGTAGCTGGCCAAGAAATTGAAAACGCTGTAAATTCTAGTAATAGCATTGTACCAAATAAATTAAATGTTTTTGTCAAAGGCCGAGGAGATTCTTAACGAATTGAACCAAGTCGAATGGTACGACTGGTCCGAACAGAATAAGAAAACATACTTACTTTTTTTGATGATGGTAGCTCCGATTTTTAAAATTCAAAGTACTGACCAAGTTAGACTCAACTATTCCATGGCTCTAAGGGTATGTTTGGAATGTGTCCTAAGAGTACACAGATTTAATGTTTATTTTAGATTATCCAAGCTTTTTTCTCTGCAGTGTCGGTTATTTATAGTCTCCAACAACAATAAGAAAAGCGTTGTTGCTGCGTCAAGGGAATAAAATTTGAGTCATCATTTTGCCATATTAACAATAATTTTAATTGTCTAACTGTTTGATCAGCAATACGTAGTATTTATGTAGTAATAATTGTAAATAGGTTAATTTATTGTTGAATAGTTAAAATAAAAACTAGTGTTAAAATAACATTCACCGAGAGCGGTTGATTGTCTCATTTATCTACCCTCTACTCCTATACTTCCTCAAACATGGTCCTTTGAGCCTAAAAATTTACCAGCGTCCACAAGTCGACGTCCCTTTTCCTTCGCATTCTTTGCAAATTTGTGTTCAATTTTTCCGTGTCGCGTCCCATCTCATTAACTTTCGCGTCTTCAGTACTCCAACAGTGGAAGTATCAACTGTTAACTTAAGTAACCAAACGCTTAAGAAATTTCACGTGTACGAAGCGAAGTACTCAATCAAAAACAACAGCAAACTGCAAGTCCTTTGAATCAAGAATTAAAGCTGATGAAAGAACAAAAAAACAGAATAAGAGATTTGTTAGATCAACTAAAGTCTTCACCTGGAATCTCTATCAATGATGCCGAAGAGAATCTAGAAGACATCAAAAAACAGTTTGAGTCGATAAACAACATGCTTCGCATCAAGAAAAGTAACCAATCTTCAACCAATGTTAACTGAAAATCTCCATTTTCACCGGAAAATATGAAGAGTGGATCACATTTAAAGATCTATGTGAAAGATGAAGCAGGTAAAATGATTCAGCATTTCCAGATCAGTGAGAGTAATTATGATGCAGCCTGGAAATCACTGACTGGTCGATTTGACAACAAGAGAATCATTGCAACAAAACTTATATGAAACATCTTAGACGTGCATTCAATTCGTCCAAGTTCAATTGAAGATTTGAAAAATGACTACAATACCACATCTGAATGCCTGGGTGCTTTAAAAGCTTTAAAAGTTAATGTGACGCATTGGGATCTAATCGGTAATCCTGATGAAGAAGCTAGACGCGAAAACTGCAGAATTGTACGAGTCATCTATCGAAAATCCACTAGATAACCTGATGTCGTTCATCATGAAGAGGTTTCAAGCTCTGGAATCCCTTGGAGAGAACACCACTTCCAACCGTAGTATGAAGCATGTTAACATCCCAAAGATTCATAACTGTAAGTACTGTAATTTATCGCATCAGATTTATCAGTGTCCACAATCAAAGTCCAAAGATTTAACTCTGCAAAAAAGTTAAAATTATGTCTAAATTGTCTTGGACATGATTCTTCTTCCAAATGTCCTTCAAATTATACATGTCATCTTTGCCACAAAGATCCATCATACGTTGTTGCATCGAGATTTTGCACAAAATTCTCCTTCAAAAACAACCACGTGTCAAAGTCAAAAACAGACCAAGCCCAATACGTGGCAAAAGTCCCAAGAGTCGCGAAAACATTCATCGTCCAATGTTTCCAATCACTTAGTCGAAATGCACTTATCAAGGTCCAAATTTTTTCTAATTCATTTGAATTAATGCGAGTCTTGACCCTGGATCACAAGCGTCATTCATTACGAAAGAATCGGCGAATCTGCTCAATTTACCTAAACATAAAGCTTCAGTAGAAATTAGCGGGAATTAGTGTGAGCACGAAGCGTTAGCCGAGTGCGATAATTTGCGAGTGTACGTAAGTCGCCTTACCCTCGAGTTGCGTACTATACTTTTTCTACGATTGCGGTGGAAATGCGATTTTCTACGATTGCGGTGAAAAATTACAACAAAATGTAACGGTCAAAATGCGCGGTGGTGAAGATAGCGAAAATTGCGCCCTGAATGGTATCATTCGCGAGTTTTATTTGGAGGAAATTACTTGTTTGGAACCAAGTAACCACAGTTTCTTCTGTTACCTGTTCCAGGGGTGGCTGCTTGGACACCAGTTGCCTCAATTTTAGAGTCCACGTTTCTTCCCTTATTTTGGTTTTGGTCTGTTTTTTTGTTGTCCTGGTGATCCTAAAAGGTTTAGTATCAATACGGGAATCATTGTTGTGTCGTAATTCCTGTTGTAGTCAAATTCCGGGATGTCTGAAGACTTCGTCGGTTTTCCGCTGAACATTTTGTAAACAAACCACATAACCCTACTTCACGATCAACTATCATCCAGATCGCCCGGTTATTTTGGTTATCGTAGATTGGTGCACAGTCCCTCGTGACGTGTTTCCCTTTTTTTTGATTAGGAAGAAACGTGGACTCTAAAATTGAGGCAACTGGTGTCCAAGCAGCCACCCCTGGAACAGGTAACAGAAGAAACTGTGGTTACTTTGTTCCAAAGTAACTTCCTCCAAATAAAACTCGCGAATGATACCATTCAGGGCGCAATTTTCGCTATCTTCACCACCGCGCATTTTGACCGTTACAAACACTTCAAAAAAGTGCTTTTTTATTATACCTGCATCATAATTCTAAATTAAAACACGCAAAACCGTGCAAAAAGGGCTCTTTAAAACACTAAGGGCCGGTTGCAGAAACACGGTTCAAATTTCGATTTGAACTAGTTCAATTGATCCAGTTCAAATTTTGAACTAGGGTTAACCTACCGTCGCGTTGCACAAACAAAATTCACGTGAGGATTAATTGAACCGGTTCAAAACATTAAAACCGGAGATCTACCTTGTTTTATACGTCAATTTATTGAATTTCTCTGCGATTCCACGGTTGGCTACGCTGCAATTCTGTCAATTTCTGGGTTTCGCGCTTAAAAAGTGAGGTTAAGAGATGTTATCTCTTGTGTAGAGCAGTTTGTTACAGTGATAAAGTTTTTGTTAATAAAAGTAATGGGGAAAAGGGGTCAAAATTTCACCAATCTATCGCACCAATCGCACCAGGAAATTCAGTTAGAAGGAAGAAACTTTGCTTCACTGCCAGGCGTTCCCTTCTCGTTGTTGGCATTTCCACGTAGTTGTTTTTCAATAAAGCAAGATGGTGTGTGACGCGTTTGATAATCCTGAAGACACTGCTCTTGTGGATAACTCCAAATGTATCGCCAACAACTCCTTGAAATGTGCCCTTGCATAAAACCGGAGGGCAACCAGTATTTGTAGGAGGGCAGAAAATGACTTGTTCCGGTGCGTGTGGGATTTCTACCGATTTTATGTTGTGAAACCATGACTGTAGCTTTGGAAAATCGAAACCTCGTTTTGAAAAAAAAATAAAATAAAACATGAAATTTTGTATTACATAACCTTTAATAAACAATTGTACATATTTTGAACTTAAGGTTGATTAAAAACTGCACCAGAAACCACTGCGGTATTGCAAAATCAATTATTACGCATAAAATGTAAAAACTTAGCTTTTAATTCGTGTATTTTTGTAATTTGAAAATTCACAAATCCAGCTGTCACTTTTAACACCGGCTTATCCCACCTCTGAACCTGGGTTAGTTTAATACCGTGCTAACTTGTATTTGAACCGCTCAAAAATGTTTGTGCAACGCAAAAATCATTTAAGCCTGGGTTAAGTCAGATTTGAACCGGTTCAAATTTTGAACCGCGTTTCTGCAACCGGCCCTAAAGCTTTAAAGTCGTCTAGGTAACAAGAAATAGTGAAATGTCAGGACCAATTTTTATTTATAATATAAACATGAAAATTACAATTACTATTGTTTGAAATTTCAAAGCCGGCCGCTTGAAGATGGTTGCTGTTGTTTGTTGCTTCTAATTCATAACTAGTAGAAGCTTTTTCATTTTCATTCTTCTGTTGTCCATAGCTCTTGTTGATTTAGCAACCGATGTGTTCAAAACACCAGCAATGCGTTTGGAAACAACTATTTTGTTTAAAGTGGATTCTTCAATATAGCTACTAGCCACACTCGAAGATTTCCATCTCACCTGACGTTTCAACTCATCGATGCCACCACTGTTTGCCATAATCGTATGAAGTTCGTCGGAAAGAATGACCAGTAACACACCAGTAACAACACGAGCAATCGTTGACACTAGCAAATTATCACCCCACTAGATCGAATGCCAATCCACAAACCATACACAAACAAATTCACTAAAATTGGATTTTTAAATCGATAATCGAGCTGATTTAAAGCGATTTTTCTTTTAAATATCTCTTCCGAACACTTTAATGAACTGACCAAACTGAATTACCAACTGAAATTTTGAATAGGTAAACTTCGGTCGCCATTAATTTAGAATACACGTGTAGTCTAAATAGACTATTACTTATTTGCTGTCAAATACGTAATGAATAATTTATATTAGAAGGCCTAGAAAAACTAATTTTTATGACATCGATTTAAACTTAACGGGAAAGTCTTTTTGAAAGTGACTTTACTAATTCTTCTATTCCTAAAATTACCCTAAATTTTTAAGTAATTTAACTTTTAAATTAAATGTTTTTTCCAATGCTTATAACGTAGCTTTGGAGAAAAATGTGAATTCAAGCAGTTGAGAATAAGAACGAAACTGATACATTAAAAAATAAGCAGAATATTTAGACGATATTTTACATGGGATTCTCCATAAGAAAAATGTCTTGGCACTCGCCTTAAGCTAATAATGGGCACTTTTTTGCTAATAGTCGCCACCGCTCTAGACTAATAGTGGGCACCACTTCAAACACTCTAGGGATTACCAAAATTACAAAATTGTAAATTAGTATAACAGTTATTATTCTAAGAAAAAATACTTAATGTAAGACCCTCTTTGCCTAGTTTTTTTCTTTTTGGCTCAAAATAGCACATTTGCTTCTTTTCTCACTCAATTTTCTTTGCCTTTTTCGACTCTTGGACAAATTTCTTTTTCGATTTCATTTGAAAATAGATTTTTTTATTGGTAGTAACCTTACTTTGATATGAAATATGAAAACATTAGTGAGGAGAAATAGATTTTGACAGAGTTACTATCTTTTCATTATTCTTTTTTTTTTGAGAAGTAAACTGGATTTCAATACATTTGCGTAAACCCATTTTTTTTGCTAGAATGAGTTTGCCTTTATTTTGTCACTGACAGATTTAAAAATTATGTAATGTGCCAAAAAGTGTAAAAACCCAATGAAAATAAAATAGATTTTATAAATGATTTAAGAAACAAAAGTTAACTAAAATAAAACTCAAAAAATATCGTCATCCAATAGTGGGCAATCATATGTCGACTATGAAAGAATGAGTTAAATTTTATCTACACCAAACACTAACACTATTATTTTATAAATTTAATTAAAAAGTATCTGAATGGTAAGCTAGAACCTAGGATAACACGTTGGCACGAAGAGTCCAAAAAAATGCAATTTGTTAGCAAACAATTATAGACAGCTCACTTTAGGAAACATATGATAACTATCGAATAAAATATTTTTTTTTAGTTGTCGACATTGAATCTTGGACAGAATTGTCATTTGATTGTCATAATTTCTAAACCGAGCTTTACGGAGGACGTTTGTTTATAACTAAACTTTTAAATTTTGTTTCAATTGTCATTTTGACATTTTAGCAGTAATAAAACCATTCGGCTCCAAAACTCTTTGCCCGTGGCCAAGTGTTCTAGCGCTAAACCAATTCTCGCTTCCTTGTGGCGGCGCGGCGCATCAATTGTTATTGATGGCATGCAGAAAAACGTTTTCAAAATTTGTTTCACTTTTGTATTAACGTCAATCATAATGACAATAAAGCTAGGATTACATCGAGACTTTTTGAAATGACAGGAAAGATTCAATGTCCACCATAGTATTTCTTAGAGGTCTCTTAGAGGTCTCTGCGCCGACTACAGTAGTTTTACGCTACAATAACGATGTTAAAAATTATACATATTGATTTATATCTAAATTATTTCTTTTAATGTATGAATTGACATATCGCAGTTCGGATGTTTTAAATAAATTACACCAATGACCACATTTTCCAAAACACAATTAATCAAATATTTATTCTAATATTGTTTCTAGAATTTCTAATTAAATTCTAGAATTCTATTAGAAAGACATTTAAAAGAGTTTCATATGTACATTAAAATATTAGAAATCCATCAGCGATGACCCATCTTTAACCTAAAAACTAACAGTCATTGTACGGTTTTCAAGCTTGTCACATCATGAACGGTATGCTTGAAAACTCCTAAGAAAGCATCCAAAACAACATTTTTTCCAGACGCTGGCCATATGAAAATATGCAAGTTCTTAACAATCAATATATTTCAAAAAAAAGCTGTAAGATACCTAATGTTTTTTGTAAGAAGATTTTTCGTTTTGTTGTCTTTAGTCCAAGCTTATTTATTTTTGGAAAAATTTGACTTGAACTATCTCGTTCGTTACAGTTCAACGTACACTGGCGTTTTATATGTAAAAGTTCGCCCCAACAGTAAAATTTATTTCTAAGACATTCAGTTATAGGTAACAGTCTGTTCCTTATATCAACCATTAGCTGAAAGCATTGTGAAAAGTCATTTACCAAAAATACAAATTTGGAAATTTGAAGAATCAAACTCGATAATACAGGAAGAGGTCAAAAAGACGGCTTTTTTTACAACACTTTATATGATTGTGGCTCTTTTATGTGGACTTTTAGAAACTTTTTCATTTTGCATACCAACAGACGACGACTATGCAGTTATATACTTTTTACCTATGATTTACAAATGTTTTAGGAAATTGGTAACATAAGCAATTTAATAGAATTTTAATTTAATTAGTTTTGTAGAGTGGAATCATAACTAGATTTCTCTTAATAATATTTGTACCTATACTAACGTATATTGGCATTTCTACGCCTGTTTTTACAGTCTTTTACTTCGTTTGTGAAGGAAAGTTACAAAAGAAAATGATGATACACTACATACGCACTTTAAACTCTAGCGAAAAATGTTCTAAAGATATCAACTACCAAAAAGTCATTACTAAGAAACTACATCAGCTTATCACCCATCATATACAAATTTACAAGTAAAAGTTTTACAACGTGTTTCAAAATTTTTATCTAGTTGCCTTTGGAGTGTAATTTCTTTTTGTGTCGCTGGCACTGTGTTGCAATAGGGAAAGAATTTAAACAACAAAAGCCAAATTAAGCAAAACTCGAGTCAGCTTTATCTCTTCAGCGATCCAGTCGTCCCAGATCAGTGTCCAACTAATAATTTTTGAAAAGTATTTTGAGGTTATGTAACCAACCTTCTAATCATTATAGTCGTTAGGCGGCATTTTTTATTTACACGGAAAATCATAGGAGACTAGACAAAAATCTTTTTAAAACACGGTGTTTATACATTTTATACAACTTTTTTAGATACACTCGTGCAGCTTTACGTCGAGCAGGGATCTTTGTTTTTCCTCTTCTAATTATCGGTACTATTCAAGTGGCCAATATTGGCCTATTTTACTTCGCAGTAAGTTCAAACTGATTTTTTTACTATTTCTAACAAGTTATCTTCAGTTTGAAGAATCCGTTTCAATACAGTATTTTCGTTTATTAACTTTAGGTCTTGTGAATTTTGCTACGCTTATAGGATTCGTCATGAGTGGACAAGAAATTGAAAATATCGTAAATTTGAATGAAAGTGCGTTTTTACTTTTTCAAAGTCTGTGGAAATTTTAGAGGCTCTACATGAAGTGAAATGGTACGAGTGGAATGAATCAAATAAAAAGACATATTTGATATTTTTAATGAATGCCGCCCCCATATTGAAAATTAAATTTTCCGAGAATATTACTCTCAACTATAAAATGGGACTTGGGGTAAATTTAAGAGACTGGCTTCACAACATTTTCATTGCTTTTTTAGGTTTTACATGCATTTTTTTCAGCACTTTCAATTTTGTATAACCTAAAAAAGAAATAAAGGTTATACACCGTGGTCCGCGAGTGATAATGAGTCTGACCAAACTCAAACTGCAACTCAAAATACATTCGCATAGCTGTTGTAGATACTTGAACTGAACGTCAAAGTTGTCAAATTTTTCAGAACAATCTACTCACGTTATTACGCTCTCAATTTATAGAGACTGCGAAATTTTACCACTGCTTTTTCATGTTTAACGTTTTCTATGGACAGAAGCCTTTCCACGTGCGATTAGAAGTTATCTTGCGTATAAGGATTTGTCGAAACTCTGACAGCTGTTTTCTTGTAAGTAGAAATTTGACAACGAAAGTTATGAAAGTGTATTTTGGGTTGAAGTTCAAATTCGTTAAGGCTCATTATCACTCGTGGTAAAACACATACATACACTCAATTATCGACAATTGTGGTTGCTTAATTCAATGATCGCAGGAAAATATTTATTGGCGTCTTGAAATGCGAAGCACACATTTTTAATGTACCCAAACCAACCCTAACCTAATTTTTGTGCCACGAGTGCGTAAAAGCTCCAACAATAAAAAAAAAGAGTGCACTAGCCGTTGAAGAACTACGCCTTCGAATCGGGCGGCAAACATTAGCTATTAAGCCGTAAAGTCTTACTTATAGTAAGTTTATTTATCACTGTACCTAATTAATTAAAAAATACACATTTCTTGGATCACTTTTAAACGAGTTTGCTATAATTTCTCCCTGGATATTTATTTTACAAAGTGGTCTAATCAAGAAAAGACAAAAACGCAGACGTCGCAGTAATTGCAACAAATGGGGTTTAGATAAAACGTTGTATTATACAAAGCGAGTTTCATGATAACCTAACAAATTAAAACTGCAACTCAGAATACACATTTCATAAGCATCGCTTTGTAAATTTTATTTCTACAAAACTTACAAACAAATGTCGTCGGCTAAGTCCATTTTTGAACAATATGCGTTTTCAATTTTAATAAAAGAATAACAAAAAAGGTGCAGCGTTGGATCCTTTTTTTATTTCAAAATTAAGAAACTTTCAATTTTCATTCCCCAAAGTTTCAAATCCCAGATTTGACGACAAATATGTGAAAAATTAAGATTTCTCCACCTTGGTTAAAAAAATTTAAAATGAGCTTAGCAACATAACGACCTAACCCGACAATGTAGTTAAGGGTCAATTTCAAGTTATTTAGCGACATCGCTTAAGGTGTTTGCGACGTAGCAACGTCAATCACATCACAGCTACCTTAGCAACGTCGCTAAATAGCGACCTCGCAAACGACTTGAAATCGACTCCTTAGTGAATAAATTTGACATTCGCAATAATTCTGTCAAATAAACCAAGCAGATTGTTGCAATTATATGTGTTATTATCTGCCCATTAAATGCTACTACAACAATAACAAATATAACAAAATTTTAGGTGTTTAGAAATCACGTTAACAATAAACTAACCAAAAGAAAGAAAGACTGGGGCTCGAATAGTCAGACACGCAAAATGAGGTCCAAGTAATCAAAATTCATAAATTGTGCAAAATGGATGTCCATTTATACTTTTTTTAGAAATATTTTAGTATCTAATGACAAATTGAAGATGTATTTTGTGTTGTGTTTCCGCACAAATTTGTTTTTATCAACGATAGTTTTGGCGTCGCGACGCCTTAAAAATGTAAATTTTAGCTAATTGTGAGGGTTTGTGTGTTTAAAATATCCAACTTGTCAATTTAAATTGAAAGCAAATTTTATTCAAAATTTGAGAAAAAAAAGCTGTTTTATCTAATTAGTTTACAATTTCATTACGTCAAAATTGGGAACTACGTTTACAACCAACTGTAAACATCGTGTGTCACGAATGACATCTATCCTTTGGTTTGTTTTAGATTTTAATAAAAGTCTTACTTGAAATTGTCGCTTTGTCGATGTCAATTAACCATTTTTAGTGCCCAAAAAGTAAAACACGCCCGAGATAATCAAAATTGAACTTTATACAAATGAATGAAGTGACTTGTGAAAATTTGGTGTAAAAGTAGTTTGTCAGTACGTCTGTTGGAGCCCTGATGGCTCGTATATTTGTACGTTTAAGTAAAATGAATTCTTCTGGTTTAATGTTTATTGTTTTACTGCATACATGTTCTCTCTTTCGAGGATGTCTTGAGAGTCTTAGTGGTCTTTGAATAATAATAAGGTACCACACCTAGAAGAGGGGGGAGTCGAGAACTGCCGAGTTCTCTCGACCATACTTAACACAATTCTTAACATACTCCCCGCCTTGAAGCCTTTAGGGTCTTCAATTACAAATTTTGAGTTAAATGATTTGAGTAAATTGGTGAACGCATAAACTTATATCTAACATCTAACAATTACACTACATTATGTACAAACAATGAGAAATTTTTATGTACAACAGAATCCTAACTAAGACAAGAAAATAATTGTTCTTAATGAAAGTTTTTGTATATAAACTCGCACACATTGCACTTCACGCACTATCATTTGTCGACCGTTTCCATGGGTAACGCACACAATTTTCTGACTGAGCGTTTCGTGGTTCCTTGGACGGTGCGGACAGTTGCGACTCGGACAACCCCATCAGATCCTGGGTGGACGTCAACCACACGTCCCATTCTCCATGCTAATGGTGGTGTGTTTTCCTCGATGATCAGAACCATGGTGCCAACTTCTAAGTTAGATGAACCAGTTGCTCATTTTGTACGGTTCTGTAGGTGGACCAGATACTCTCGATGCCAGCGTCTCCAGAAGTGAACCCTCATCCTTTCCACCAGTTGCCATCTAAGCGGTTTTCTGGTAAATGCGTGACGTCGTATTCTGGAAGTGCAGTTAGTGGTTCCCCTATGAGGAAATGACCGGGAGTTAGGATTTCGAGGTCTTTTGGATCAGCGGTTATAGGGGTCAAAGGGCGGGAGTTTAAGCATGCCTCTATTTTGATTAATAAACTTGACATTTCGACATAGGTGAGATGTGCATTACCTATAGTTCTGTTTATGTGCTGCTTAATTGACTTTACGTTGATCTCCCATAGACCTCCCATATGGGGAGATCTAGGTGGTATAAATTTCCATTCGATGCCTTTGTACGCGCAATGATTTTCTAACTCCGTTTGATTGTTTGGATCATTAAAATAGTTTAGCATTTGATTAATCTCATTTCGGGCACCTACGAAATTTGTGCCATTGTCCGAATGAATTTCTTGCGGTGTGCCACGGCGGCCAATAAAACGGTGAAGAGCACCAAGGAACTTCTTTGTCGTGAGGTCCATGACCAATTCGATATGTACCGCCTTCGTGGAGAAACATACAAATACAGCGACATACGTTTTAATTAAACTTTTACCACGTCCGCGAAATTCTCGCACCATCAGTGGTCCCGCGTAATCCACCCCTACAATCAAGAATGGTCGCGCAGATCGAACCCTTTGCTCAGGTAGGTCTCCCATTACGGGTTTTAAGTGGACCGGATTATTCCTAAAGCACCTTTGACAGGTGTGCAGTACTTGGCGGAAAATATGAGTTATGTCTCGTTGGATTTGCCGTAATTCTTGTTCCGAATCGGCCCCCGTCAACAGATCATCCATATAAAAATGTTTTTTTATTATATGGCTTGCTTTCGGAAATTCAGCGCAGTTTTGTTCCGCCAGCTCCTTCAAGCAACGCGTCGCGATAAAGCTAGCGGGTTTAGTACCGTATGTTAATGTTGTTAATTTGAATGTCTTTAAATCCTCCTGTGGATTTTCTCGCCAAAATATTAACTGGCAATTCGTATGCTCAGGATGTACGCGAATCTGCCTGTACATTTTCGCAATGTCGGCGTTTAATACAAACTGAAAGGTTCTAAAACCAATTAATACTGTAAATAAATCTGATTGGATGGTTGGTCCTGCTAATAAGTTGTCATTTAAACTTAGACTATTTGAACTCTTCATAGATGCGTCGAAGACTGTGCGTAGTTTGGACGTAGTGGACGACTCTTTAATTACCGCGTGATGAGGTAGATAAACCGCAACATCGGTCACCGATTCGTCTGTTAAAACCTCCATGTGGTTAAGATTCAAGTAATCGGACATAAACTCTGAGTAGTGTTTCTTAAGATTTTGATTTTTGCTTAATTTGCGCTCTAATGTATAAAATCGATTGACTGCGAATGATTTTGTTTCCCCGATGTTAAGATGTCCGTCCTTTATGGGAAGTTTGACTACGAAGCGACCGTCAGAATCGCGAGTTGTGTTTTCCCGAAAATGTGTTTCGCATTCTGCTTCTTCCTTTGTTAACGATCTCACGGTCCCGTTATTATCGAGGTTGTTTTCGATTTCCCAAAACCTTTCTAGTTGTTGGTCTAGGCCCACCCGTGGAATGGTCGCCAGATTGCATGCAATTTGGTCGTTTCCCGTTGCATTGTAAGTACCTCCGGCAATAAACCCGAACAAAGTCTTTTGAAATATCAAGCCGGTATTGGTACTAATTTGACCCACGCAAAGCAGCTTATAAAATAACCCGGCGCCGAGCAAAAGATCTATTGTTGACGACTCATAAAACTTTGGGTCTGCCAAACGGATGTTTCTGGGAATTTCCAAATTTGCTATCTGCAGCGTAGTTGGAGGCAATTTTTCGGTTACGTTCTCTACTACCAAACAACTTATTTCTTCACTGAATGAGTTAAATCTGGATTTGATATGTGCGCTGATAGCTCGATTTACTACGCTCGCGGTACCATTTACGCCTTTAATGGTGATTTTTGACTGTGATGGTTTAAGACCTAACTCTTTACATTTTTCTGCCGTAATAAAATTGGACATTGATCCGCCGTCTAATAGTACTCGACAAGGTCTGTACTCACTGCGATGATTTCGTATTAAAATAACTGCCGTACTTAGCAGCACCCCGCTTGAATTCAATGCGTGATTATTTATTGTGGATGTCGCTTCGGGATCGGTATTTTGTTGTTCTTTATGTAGCATTGTATGATGTTTTTCGTTACAAACACGACATTTCATGGGCGATCGGCAGTTTGTAAGAATATGATTGTTGCGGAGACAATTACTGCACAATTTTAGCCGCTTAATCGTTGCTGATCTTGCATCCCAGTGCATTTTCGCGAATTCTGAGCACTGCCCGATCTTGTGATTGCTGTCCTTGCAAAACACGCATTGCGCTGATTGGTACTTGTTTATCGATGTATGAGCAACCGTCCGCAATTTATAGCCGTGAAATTGATTTTGCTTCGAGAAGTTCGGCTTTGTTTCGAACTGGACCTTTGATGTCGTAACGCTCAAAGCTTGCAAAACAGAGCATCTTTTTTTGAGAAACTGGATGAGAGTTTCATATTTCGGAACACTTGTGTCTAAACTCATCTCCCATTCGCGTCTCGATTGATAGTCGATTTTTTCGGAGATGATCGGTACCATCACCGCGTCCCATGTGTCGATTGCAATGTCTAAAGCCTTTAGTGAGTTTACATTGCTGTTTATTACGTCTAACAGCTCGCGTAAATGTGTATGATTTGATTTGAGCACTGAAGGTGCATGCAGAATTGAATGAATGTGATCTTGCACGATCAATCGCGTATTTTTAAACCGTTTTTCTAATATCTTCCACGCTTCTTTGTAGTTTTTTTCGTCTATCGAGAGCGTCTGAATCGCGCGTAAGGCTTCTTCTTCCAGACATGACAACAAGTATTGAAAACGTTGTCTATCGTTTAGGCTCTTATTTTCATCGATTATCGATTTGAAGGAATTTTCAAAATTTGACCATTGCTTATAATTACCTTTGAAGGTTTTTAGGTTTAATACCGGTAAATTAATTTGCTTATCTGTCTCGACTTGTTTTGTCTGATTATCCGTCTGAACACCCGATCCGCTGATGGTGGCGGAGATTTCGCACCACCGATCCGTGAATTGTAGTCTGGCAATCGTATGATTCTCCATCGGCGTCGTCTTATCATATTGATCAATTTGGGACTGTGCATCCTCGTATTGTGCCGATATATCGGTTAACATTAACAACCGCACCTTTAATAGGTTGAGACTTTGTTTAGATGAATCAAAATTCGCGACAAAGGCCTCAATGGCTGTTAATTTTTTATCAATAGTTTCGCGTTGTAATTTGGCTGCATCTAACTTCGTCATGATTAAGAACACGCTAAAGAACTACGCAATGCAGATCTGACGTATAATCAAAATTTTAACGATGATTTAAAGGCTGTTACGATGGATATTTTGTGGAAGGATTATAGAACAGGAACCACTAACCTGACCACGACGCTTCTGAATTCGACGGTGTCGACGATGTGGACCTGGACGTCGTTAGGGACTTGGAGATTTGTTCTCGCTGTCTTGTTTGATGTTTTGATGGAGTTCGGTCCACGGGAGGGTGTTGCACCAGCTTCTGGGGGCAATCACTCTGCTGCCTTCGTTGGACACTTTCACTCGCGTTTACGGATATTTTCGGTTATCCGGCTCGAAGGACCATATGTTGGAGCCCTGATGGCTCGTATATTTGTACGTTTAAGTAAAATGAATTCTTCTGGTTTAATGTTTATTGTTTTACTGCATACATGTTCTCTCTTTCGAGGATGTCTTGAGAGTCTTAGTGGTCTTTGAATAATAATAAGGTACCACACCTAGAAGAGGGGGGAGTCAAGAACTGCCGAGTTCTCTCGACCATACTTAACACAATTCTTAACAACGTCATAACTTTGAAAACTAACTTGATAAAACAGCGTTTTCTTTCTAATATTTGTTATGTTGTGTCAGTTATGTTGAAAAAAATGTCTCGACAAACAACTCAAAAATCGTTAAAAATTATACTTCTTAGGGCCGCTTTTGCAAAACAGGAATAAGTTGAGAATAGCATTATTCTCCAGATAACCACAGAAAATGGGTTTTACGCTCAGTGGTTAGTTCGTAGAATAGATAAACTTGGATATAACCATGGGTATTTCTATTTGGCCGACCGGCGCGGCGATAGGATTAGTGAGTTATTCCTGGTAAAAGTGGGACAATAGCAGATAGCAGGCGTGTTTACTGCCATAATTGACATATTTCAGTATTTCAGTTTTTAAAACGTGTTTTGAAACAAGTTCAAAAAAGGTTTAAAACAAAAAAACGTAAACGCTCTTCAAATTTTTCATTTAGAGAAACCGAATTTTTAATGGATTTGGTGGAACAACACAAAAACAAGCTTGGTAAGTTGGTCTTTTATTTTATGTAATTATGAATCATAAGTTTATTAAATACTTCTAATTAATTTTTAGAATGTAAGAAAACCGACTGCGTAACAAACGGTCAAAAAGAAGAAGCTTGGGATAAATTGACGGTGATGTTTAATAATAAATTAGAAACCGGCAGATCTAAAGAAAATTTGAGGAGTAAATGGAACTCCCTAAAAAGTACTCTTAAAGGTGTAACTCTACACAAGACCAACCTTAAAAAAATGATGGAGAACCTTGTTGAAGTTTCAAGCCTGGAACGATTGAAGAAAGAGTTTTGGCCATTATAAGAGTGTTCGATTCAGACAGTACTGAAATTGCAAGAAGTAAGTATCGTAGAATCAACGTTTTTCACAATTATTACATAATCATTTCTAGTTGAAACAGAGAAAAACGTGTTGGAAGCATCCGAAAGCAGACAGTCGGAGTAGACTCAGTGGAATCCTGCACTTTTGAAGCAGCCAATACACCCTTCATTGATCCCTGCGGAAGCTGTTCAAACGACACATATTATAGACGAAAGTAAGCACATTAAACCAATAACATTATTGATGATTCTTACAATTAATATGTGTTTACAGGTATTACAATGATTCCTAATCACGAGATACCGGATTCTCCAACTTTAATGAAACCCCTAGTTCCAACGGTACCATTGTATCGAATAAAAACAAAGAAAAACTCAAAATCAAAAGACATTTTTCAAGAACTTGCTAGAAATAAGATCGAGCTTGTAGAGCTGCAGAAGCGTGTTATTGTAGAGGAACATAAAATAAAGATGAAGCAAATGCAAGAAAAACACAAAATTGAAATGGAAATTCTCATAACAGATATATAAATAAAAAAGAAAATGTGTCAGTAGTTAGTTTAGTTTTGTAAATATTTTGTAATACAAATAAAAATGTAATTTTATAAAATTTTTATTTACAATTAATTTATCTGTTCATATTTTTAAGTAAATTTCGAAAATAATCATGAATTAACGTTGCTCTGGGTTGATTTATAGTGATTCCTGTGGTCAACAAGTTGTTGATCATATTCGTGCAATTGCTGACGACGCTGATTTTCTTGTACACGCTCCATCACTTGAGGTTCGGCAGGTGGTTCTTTGTCTCCGTCTCTAAGGGCGATATTATGTATGATCAAAGTGGCTACAATTATATTTTGGGTTTTTCCAATCCCACTCTCATGCATAATGACAAAATTGAAAACCGTCTTTTCCATACACCAAAACAACGTTCCACGGCATTTCTCGTTCTAATCTGAGCTTCATTGTACAGTCGACTTCCTCTAAGTCGAATTTTCCTTAAACTCGAATTATCTGGATGGCAAAACACTTGCATAGCATTTTACATGCAAAAATCACCCTCTAACTCGAACATAACTCGAATGTCGTAAGTCGAACTCCCTTTAACTCGAACATAATTTTTGGACGTGTCATACCAGAAACAGTGTTAATTTCCTTTAAGTCGAACATAACAAATATCATGTTGCATAAACACAGTTCTCCGAAAAACTGTAAGAGTATAATATAAACTTAAAATTTTATTCAACAGACAAAACAATATTTATTTGCTTTGACTTTTTAATACTTGAAAAATTTGAAGAAACAAGGTTTACTAATCTAGATAAAAAATTTGGTGCTCAAAATCGCAAAATTCTATTATTTTTAGATAATTGCACCAGTCATCCCCCCGACATTCAATCTTCATTGAAATTCATCACTATTCAGTTTTTTCCGCCAAGTACAACTTCTAAACTACAGCCAATGGATATGGACATAATAAAAAATCTGAAAGTTCACTATAGAAAAAGCATTTTATTAAAAACTATCGAGTCAATGGAAAAAGAAACTTAATTACTACTTCCCAAACTATCTTTGTTAGAATGTATTCGGTATCTTACAAAAGCTTGTGTTTCGGTGACAGAAGAGACCATAAGCAATTGCTTTAAAAATGCTGGTTTCGTACGTAATTCTATCTGGGATAAAGAAGATCTTGTGCTTCTAGCCAATCTAAGAAGTTTTAGAGATACCGATGATGAACTCTTGTGGGCACGACTTCAAGCTCTTGGGGCCAACATCGTTAACGAAACCATTCAAGATTTCATCGAAGTTGATGAAGAATTGATTTCTTCCGATATGCCCAGCGAGGAAGAAATCATTGAACATGTGACTAATACAACTAACGATTCGAAAGATTCAAGTGACAACGAAAATACTGTTGAAATTTCAAAACCACCGTATAAAGACATTCAGAACTCATTAAATATATTAAAAATAGCTTCGGAAATGAACCAAAATACTGAACCATATTTTTCCAAATTACACGATATTGAAAAATATTTTGAGCAAGGCTACCACCAAAAGCAGTGTAAACAAACTAAAATTTCAGATTTTTTTAAAAACGCATAAATAAATAATTAATTAACATACCTTTAGATAATAATTGATCATTTGATCAATTGAAAAAACATATAAATGCTCCTCTTTTATTCTCACTCCCTTAAACTCGAACTTTCTGTAAGTCGAATTTCTTTCAGTCGCAAGTGACAATTCGACTTTGAGGGAGTTGACTGTATAAACGTTCTTCCGCTGCATTTGGTTGTAAAAGTGGTGTTGCTCCATAACTCCATACTCCATAACCACCGTCACCTAACAGCAAGGATTCTCAAAAGTCACCTGCAGCCATTCTTCTTTTTAACGAAGAATTATTAAAAATTGTTTGGTTATGTGTTGACCCGGGCCATCTTGCCACAATATCTAAAATTCTCAATTTGGAATCACATACAACTTGAACATTCAGCGAAAACCAACCTTTTCTTCCACGATAATATTCAGCATTTGGACCTCCTGGTGATTCTATCTCTATATGGGTGCAATCGAGGGCTCCTATAACTTTGAGAAATCGGGCTGGCGTAAAAAAATCTAGTTGGGTTTCTTCTCGTTTTTTAAGATTTTTTGGCATGTATAAAAATTGTGGTCTCAAAGATGCTATTGCATTCGTTACATCCTTAATTATCACACATGCGGTTGCTTCACTGACCCCACAAAAATTTCCCACAACCAAAATTATCGTGCCAGTCGCATAAAATCTTAGGGTGAGTAATAATTTTGTTTGTGTATCAACTGCATGATTCCGAGATCGAATCATGTCTTGAATTAAACCCAACAAATCGGAAAAGGTCTCCTTACGTAGACGGAATCTTTTTCTAAATATTTCATCATTTAGCGTCGTCATGTAGTTCGTCCTGCAAGCGAAAAATTAAAATTTAATTAAAAATTGTGTTAGGTCATTCAAAAACCTACCTTTCTTGAAATCGTTTGAGGCGTCGTAATTGTCTAAGTCGATAAATAATTTCCTCATCATCATCCGAATCAAATATCGGCACATCTTCCATCAACATTTTGCGTTTTAATTATTGCAAACCACAACGTCAACCGTGTTATCCTGTTCACTTGACAAAAAAAATTAAACAAAATTTAGGGAATTTTATTATCAGTGTTACCAATTTTGCTTATCCTCGGTATAGCTAACTTACCCCCAAAAAGCACTTGTAAAATTGGTGACCATTTATACCTAGAATAACGGGCGGTATAAAATTATACCTAGAATAACTACTCCCCGAGCTTATACCGAGTTTATACAAGGTGTTTATAAATGTTTCTAGAATCAAGAGTGGCTATGAAATGTTAAAGAAATTTGCCGCTCATTACAAATGTGAGTTTCAATTTTTCAACTGACATTTGCAGTTAACCTCAAACATAAAGTAAAGTAAGTTTAGAGAAATAAACTGTTTTAATTGTGATTTAAAACCTGAAAATGAAAAACTAAGACACAAAACCGTAACTGAAACGTCATTGACGTAAGTAACATTATAAACAAAATTCAATATAGTTATCTTCACTATGAAAACAAAACGGAAAAATAGTGCACGACAAGAATTTCAGAGTCACCGTTGATGCTAGAAACATTTATAAACACCTTGTACCTGATTTGTAAATGCGGCCCTTAGACGTCGCGACAAACAAATCGCGATAAAAAAACACATTTTTGTGTCAGCTTCTAGAGCTTTGTCAACTATGAACGTATACAAGTTTTCAAAATTTCATCTGTATAATTAAAGACGACACAAGTCTTGCCGGACCCTGCATACGTGTTTGATAAAAAAATGACGCTTCCCCTAGATCGAAAAACAATTTCGATGACAGCAACATAAAAAAATATCTTCGAAAAATCAAATATGCTATCAGTCGACAAGGTGTCATTTTGTGCTTAATACACAAATAGCTATTTACGTACTCCGAAAGAGATCTATTATTTTCTCGGCAATATACAGATGAGAGGTAAGCGTAGCGAGCTAGTTATGTGTGTGTGTTCATGTCATATTAGAATAACTGATGAAATAATGGGTAATAATGCTATATTTCGTATTCCATATTATGTATAAAATAATAATTCTCTAAAACGCAAGTTATTATTTCAATCAATAAATAATATTGACATTGAAGGAACAAAATAGTTAGATTCGCAGTTCTTACAATTATGGATGGTATTTTACTTGGGTACTTCAATAAAAAAAAGTGTTAATCTGAATTTTTAGATTCTAACTACATGAAGTTGTGTGAGTTCTTAATAGTGGATATTTATCATATAAAAGTTTTTAAGTGTGTGTTCAATGTAACGACACTGTCAGCAGCTATGTCGGTAATAATACAATTTTTTCTCTTTTTAAAAAAATTTGAGTTGAGCTATTTCGTTCAATACAGCACCACATATGCGTTAATTCTTTATGTAAGTCGTACAACAAATTAACCGTAAATTTTCTACAGTGTTTTATTCAATATAGGCTTGTCTGTGCTTTGTATCAACCCCTCACAGAAAGCATTGCCACTAGACATTTACCACACACTTTAATTTGGAAGATTAACGAACTAAACTCAAAAATCCGACAAGAGATTCACAAGTTTACCTATTGCATGAATGGTTATATACTGTGTACTTTTGGATGTGGAATTATACTTGTAATTTCATTATGCTTACCCACGAAAAAAAATTACAATATTTTCTATATGAAACCTATAATTGAAGCGGTTTTTAAAGAATGGGTAAAGACTAAAACGTCGTTAAATACTGACTTTTGAAGCATTTTCAGGGAGGCCTTGTGTTTTGGTGCGTTAAAGTGGTTATGATACCGATGGCGATTTTCATTTCCGGTGGTACACCTGCTTTTACCATCTTATACTATGTTGGTCATTCCATATTCCAGAAGAAGATGCTGATTTATCATATGCATGCTTTATATTCTTTCAAAAGTCTTAACGACTTCAAATTTCAAAAGGCGATTAAAGAAAAATTACGACTACTTGTCACGTCATATCAACGAATTTATAAGTATGGACCAATTATTCTAAAACAAGTTTCAAACTGTGATATATTCCAACAAGGGAGTTCGAAATTCGGACACGAGCCGCAAAGCAATGTATTTTCTATAGTGACTTTTAATTCTGATACTAAATATCGTGGTGTAATGAACCATTCCGAATTTTAAATTTTATTTTGACACTAAAAATGGTGCTAGAATGTTCTAGTCGTGGGAGGACAAAAAATAGAAAACTTTGTTTCAAGTCTCAACATGGAACAAAATTGATTTTTCTGTCAAAGTCCACGGATGTTTTAGGAGAGTTAAATCAAACCGAATGGTACGACTGGGACGAGCAGAATAAAAAAACGTATCTAATTTTTTTAATGAACGTGGCCCACACCTTTAAAATTCATTGTTTCAAATATTACGCTCAACTATAACATGGCATTAATTGTAAGTATACTTATCAGTGACTTAAAGTGCCGACATAGCGTTTGTTTTAGGTTATCCGAGCTTTTTTCTCTGCAATTTCGGTTATGTCTAGCCTAAAACAGCAATAAAAAATTTGTTAATATTAGGTTTGTTTGCTTGTCAGCATCAGAACTAAGTTGTTTCGAGCAGAAAGTGGCTATTATCGCGCAACTAGTGCAAACAAACGAACAAATCCAATACTGTACACTGACAATTAGTTTAAGAAAGGAAAGTAAATTCTGTGTATTCTTCTTTAAAATCAACTTGTTTGTATTAAGCCTTAAAATAAAATTCAAC
Source organism: Gnatocerus cornutus (assembly GCA_029298725.1). Lineage (NCBI taxonomy): Eukaryota > Metazoa > Arthropoda > Insecta > Coleoptera > Tenebrionidae > Gnatocerus > Gnatocerus cornutus. Next base: position 9,241,377 of record CM055512.1, on the reverse strand, counting down.
GAATGCCATGAAGAGACTCTCTAAATGCGTATCTTACAACCTCTTATGTATGATTGATGTCCACTTATAATTAATAAAAAATAACGTGTAACCAGAGATTTAGAAAATGATAGATACGATTACCATATAGAATTTTAGACAAAACATGAAATGAAATTTGTAATTGTCAAAGTTCTTTCACGGCGAAATTGTGTGAATTAAAACGTTTTAGCTGATATTCCTGGTGCATTTAATTGATTTTTTCGTTGCAAAGTTCTTTGGTATCTATTATCTTTAATTGTGTTGTATTTTATTGTTTGGATTTCGGTTTATAACGTTATTCGTTCTGTTGGTTCAACGAATTGTGTAAATTACTGGTTTATATTTTTTTTAAATGAGCAAGAGTTACGTTGTTTGCATTGTTCGCCAAACAAATTCAAAAGATTTTACTTTAAATTTTCATAAGTAAAAAAGTTGTGCATAATTGTATTAAGTTTTAATTTTTACACATTTTAGATTACCAAGAAATGATCTTAGAAAACAGTTATGGATTGACGCTTGTAAGATAGATCCGAAAAAAGTAACAGGATCATCTTATATATAGGCTATCCCAGAACTCGCGCCCCACAGAGAAAGGGCTTATGAGGCAATAATTCTGAACCAAAATATTGAAACTAAAATTTTTTAACTCAAAAAATAATCGACATAAGACGAAAAAACGATAGCTAATTCCGAAGTTGAACAGAATATGAAAATCGGCAACAATGAATACATACTATCATTCATTGGTCAGATGAACATTAGACTCTCGTTGCCTAGGAAAATGGGGTGGCTTTTTACTCCACTTCTAGAATAAGCTTCCGGGATTGGTTGTTAATTTTTTATCCGTTCTCGAATACTAATAAACTTAGTCAATTTTTGTTTTGAAATTTACCATCTGTATTGCTGTCGGCACCCTCCCTTGCCCTCTGGGGCGCGAGTTCGGGGACACCCACAGTTTGGGGAATTGACACCCGATGTATGGAAACAATTTTAATGGAGAGTGGGAAAAGAGAAGTAGAGACAGTGGGTGGTCTGATCTTTAGCAATCTCTTTTCCGATTCAACAAGTAGACGAATAGGTTGTTCTTTTTAATTTCAATTTGTTAAAAATGAATCTTAGCATATCGGAAAAAGTCCAAATTGTTAAGTGGTATTTTCAAGGCCACTCAGTTAAAGAAATAACTTCTTGTTTATTCATTCTCGCTTTCGAAAATCAACCTCCTCCTTCAATGTCGGCTGTTGGACGCATTCTGGTCAATTTTGAAAAACACGGATGTGTTTCTCCGACCAAACATAAACCCACGCGAGAGCGAAGAGGTCCAAATTAAAGACACGATGATTTGCGCAAGCATTGAAACCAATTCAATGCAATCAAGTAGATCTCTGGCGGTTGAATTTGGACTCGACAAAAACACTGTTCGCAGTGTCTTAAAGAGACATGGATATCGGTCGTTTAAACTCCAAAAAAATAATGAAATTTTTCCTGAAGACCGTGTCAAGCGGATGGAATTTTGTGAAAATGTAATGGAACGCGCTAACCTAAATTCGGACTTTTTGAAAAATATTCTGTTTACGGATGAATCGACATTTCCCTTACATGGTCACCATAATTCATCCGTTTGCAGATACTGGGCCACGGAAAATTTACATTTAACATTCACGGCTCAAACGCAATATTCTAGGAAACTAAACGTGTGGGCTGGCATCCTCATTTTGGGACCATTTTTTATAGATAGAAATTTAAATTCCCAAAAGTATTTGGATCTACTCCAAAACCAAATTGTTCCGGCCGTTCAACAAATTCCCAACATACGGTTGGTACCAACAAGACGGTTGCCCTGTCCATAACACCCTTTTGGTTCGGAATTACCTTGATTCCATATTCCCAAATCAGGTAATTAGTAGCAGAGGTAACATCTGTTGGCCGGCGCGATCTCCGGATTTATCCTCAAAAGACTTTTTTGTGAGATTACACAAAGTCTAAAATCTATGGCTTTGAGGAGAACCGAGCCAATAATTTGGATGAGTTGAGAATAAATATTCGAAATGTTGTCCAAACTATTGACCCTGATATTCTTTCGAGAGTAAGACGGGGTTTTTACGATCGATTGGGTTATTGTTTGGCTCAAGAAGGAGGTCGATTGAGCAATAGTAATTGTTAATTTTTAATTTTTAGAGATAATTTAAATTTCGGTTTTTAGAATTAATAAATTAGAGTTTTTATTATTTAAGAATTCTTTTTTTTAATTTAATTTGGGCGACATTTTTAGAATTTATTCGTTTATTTTTGATGGAATAATGAAACTCATAATGCCTATTTAATTATAAATAATAATAATTGGTAACGATTTCAATTTATTGCAAACTTTGAATTCGAACGACTACATCCCCTCATTAGCAAAGTATTACTGAATTAGAATCATAGCAATCTTATTACCACCACCTTGTCTTTGCAATATTCAGAAACAATGCAATAACATATGCATTATTCGATCATTTATCACTTCATCATTTAGTTGCCACCCATTTCTTAAAATACAATCATTTCTATGTATATAACAGTCAGTACTGATTGTGAACAAAAAAAACGAAATCAAAGCAATTTTATGAAACCTAGATTTGTCACATTGACAAAATGCTGGAAATGTCACGAATCATGAGTTATGAGTAAGTAAAGCCTTGTTTAGACAGTTTGACAACTAAATGCCACTACCGTCCAAGATTCCGTGTCCACCATAGTACACCATATTTCAACTGAATCTGTGGTCCAAACTTCAACACATGCCCAAATTTTGGGACGAAACTGTGTATAGGACTGTATCACCTAGTTACATTTTTACTTTTGTTGGGTTTGCTGTTAATATCTGAAATATTGACAAACACGTCAACCTGACAGAAACCAGAAATTATTTTTGATTTTGCACAAATTTAGAGACTAATGGTCAATGTTGTTCGTTACATGAAGAGCTTTTTCTGTCTTAATATTGTGAAGTTTTTAAGTTTTTAACACTTTAAAACCTGGAATAGATTAGAGAGAATCTTGCGACACTTCTAGTGCGAGTTCTTGCTTATGTGTTTACACTGTTTGCAATAAATACTGCAAATTTCTCTCGCGAGAATCTGGCGAGTTCTGGTTTTTGCGATTTCTCACAGACCCCTTATTTGGAAAAACTTGAGCAAGATCAAAAACGCTTGTATACATACACTGGAGAGAAAATCCCTCGCGCGAAAACTTCTGCGAGTTCCAGAGAGTCAACTTGCAGCGGTAGTTACATTAGGAGCAGCACTGTCCGACAGAAACTCAGGCGAGATTTCTCGCAAGTCTATTTCCGCCTTTTAATGAGAAGATGCACTATTAGCGATTCACGTTCGGTAGAAGTATCTAATAGATATTTTTGTGTCGCTACGTTGAATTTCTGAAATAGCTAGGAATTAAACATTGGCATCTTTGTCTATCAAATAAATTTGTCATTCAAATTTGACAATACAACGAGATGGAATCAACTATTACAAAACAAGCAGTTTCAAAAGGATAAAAACAGAATCGGAAGGAACAAAGTCAGAAATTTATGGTTAAAATCAATTTCGCAAAGCACACCAAAACCTTTAATGACAAACCAAAAACTGTCATTTGGATGACATCTGTTTTACAAGATATTACACTAGAAAAATTATACCCTTAGTTACATAGCTCAAAAATAAAAGTTACTAAATTTAGTTACTTCTACCGAACGTGAATCTTTAATAGGTGCAAGTAATGTTTATATTATGACTTGGCTCATTTAGATTTTCAAATTAAAACCCTTACGTTGAGATGTCAATAATTGCCGACCGTTGCACATGAAACAAAAAGAATCTTCGAAATCTGAGATGTTGATAATGTCGTCTTTTCGTTTTTATTCATACATATTCATTAGTTCCACTTGCTTTGTTTCTAAACTTACAAGCAATTAAACGAATCCAAAACGGTCAACTCACAAAAAAATTCGGAAAAACATAAGTGTTTTATTTACAATTTTTGTTTTTTAAGTTAAAGATCACGTATAGCACATCGTAGAACTTCTTTATTATTCACTTTGCATCGAATGGGACGTAAATCTTTTGCTCTTTCAACAAATTCCTGATTTGACAAACAAATAATTGTAACCAAACTAATTTTGACAGCTCTCCCACTCTTTAAACCCATTAAAAAATAGTTAATAGAATGCCAAGTCACTGATTTTATGTAGCATTTTTCTTGTTTGCACCTCACTCAAGTCAATAGATGGCCTTCCCATCGAAATTTTAAAATTTTAAATTGAAACCTAGCAATAAAATATAGCACAACGAATTAATAGATTATTCTAAGTTACCACTTATCAAAAAATTGTCATAGCATAACAAGTTTTTTCACAAAAAGTAATCATATGAAGCTGTGCAGTGTTCAAACGTGTTTCAAATCTGGCCCTAAATTCCACCCTAAATTCCACCGATTTCCAAATCCTGACAAATATTTTGAGAGGTTTAAAGAATGGGTAAAGAGAACAAGCAACAGAAATTTAGAAGCTTTAGATTCAGGCAAAGTGTACATGCAGCACACTGTTTGTTCACGACATTTTACTTTTTCCGAATTTGGAACAAACGGAAGGCTTTTAAATTCAGCAGTTCCCAGTCAATTAATTCCCTTTGGTCTCTTTTAGGTAATGTAAGTTAAAAACTACTCACAATCATTTTTTCTAGATGATTGTGTGTCAAAAATTCAAGAAACAAGTACTTTAGAAGTTACTGTAAACAATAACCCAACCACTGAACCAGGTGACAAAATCTGTAGTCGAAAAAGAAGCCTGCACGAGATCTTTTCGAACAACCACAATGCAAAAAGTATAAACGAAATCTGTCACCAGTTAGAAAACAAAATTCAAAGTATGTACAGAAATATAAGAAACTGGCACGTGCTAACAAAAGTCGAGCTTCTTTATACCGAAAACGTTTAAAACTTGCTCAGAGTTTTAATCTAAAGTTGGAAAGTAAAGTGTTGGGCAATGAGGCAGTCCACTTTTGCCTATCCCAATTACGAAAACGGAATATTAAACCAAAGGGACGGAGATACACGACTGACGAAAAGTTGTTGGCATTAGCGTTATATAAGCAATCAGGAAGAGCTTATTCAAAGTTAAGACAACTTTTTGCGCGTCCAAATCGACAAACACTTATGGCGATGTTAAATACAATTCCTATAAATCATGGTTTTAACTTACTTTAAAGTACTATTCGAAAATTTAAAAGATGCTACATTGAAATTGAACCAGCAAGATAAGATGTGCACACTAGTCTTTGATGAAATTTCTATCATGCCTCATTTGGATTATGACAAAAATACAGATCAAATTTTTGGTTTTCAAAATTCTAATGATAATAATATTTTGGAAATTACTGACCACGCTCTTGTTTTTTATCTTTGCGGATTGTTTAAGAAATGGAAACAACCAGTGTATTTTTGGTTTTCTTCTTCTGCCACAAAATCGGTTGTTATCGCTGAAACTTTAAAACTTTTGTTAACAAAAGTACAAAATTGTGGATTAAATGTTATGGCAATAATATGCGACCAGGGCCAAAACAATCAAGCGGCTATGAATCTTCTTTTAAAGGAATCGACAAAATTTTATATCGACAAAAAATTGAAAGTTAAAAGAAGGATAGTTGTACAAAATCAGGAAATTGTGCCACTCTATGATCCACCTCATTTGATCAAGGGAATCAGAAATAATTTAATAACAAAACATTTGGTATGAGACACAAACGGACACAAACTGCAAGCAGAATGGGAACACATAATGCAAGCATATATGAATGATCAGCCTTCTGGTGAACTTCGTGCGCTGCTAAAAATTACCCATTTTCATGTGATACCTAACAAAATTAGAAAAATGAAAGTTTCGTACGCTACTCAAGTTTTAAGTCACTCTATGAGCGCAACTCTTTCCCTCATGATAAAAAATAGTAAGTACCATTAGGGCCAGTGGCGTAACTATATAACATTGAGGCCCGTGGCAAATCCATCGGATGGGGCTCTTTCTCTATTGACTTTTAAGAAGTCCTCTTTGACCAGGGGCCCTTCCAGCTCTTGGCCCGTGGCATTTTGCCGTCTTGCCACCCTATTGTTACGCCACTGATTAGAGCAATCGTTCTTGATAAACAACAAATAATTTTACAGGTGAAAGTAATCTTCCTCAGTCTGCATTTGGAACAGCAAGAATAATAAAATTCTTCGACAAACTGTTTGACAGTGTTAATGGTAGTTCACTTCGAGGACATAACGGAAAACCTCTTTGCAATGGTGTTTCGAAAAATTCTGGCCATAATTTTTTTTGGAAAGACGCAATAGAAAATTTAAACAACATGTACTTCATTAATGCAAATGGTGCTAAGTCAATACCTCCAACGTTGAAAAACTAGGTGACGACTTTAGAAGGATTTTTGGGCTTGTATGAAATTTTAGTTGAAAGTGCAAGTTTTTCTTACCTAGGGCGTTTAATCAGGACGTTTTAGAAAATTATTTTGGAAGAGTTAGAAATTATCGTTCTCGCGCAATTAATCCAACTACTGTACAATTTAGAGATACGTTTAAATCCCTGTTAATAAGAGATTTTTTTGGTTTAAAATCGATAGGAACAAACTGCGAAGCTACCAATGTTCCAGTTTTGTTTAATATTCGAAGATTAATAAACAAAATAAATAATTTTTGCTACGACCGGACCGAAACTGATGTAGAAATTTTTAATATATGTAAATACATTTCAAAATTACCAAATTATGAATTAGAAAAAAATCTACACAGGAACATTATTGGTTATGTTTCTGGGTGGTTAGTCAAAAAAATTAAAAATATAATGAGCAATGAATGTAAATCAGCAATTATTAACACCGAAGGTGCTAATGGTCATGAACATAATTTAATTACCGAAAGAAAATACGATATTCTACAAAGAAAATTACAATATTGCAATTTAAATTTTATTCAAAATATTAACAGAATTTATAATATTTCCAAAATTGTATTAGGTAATTTAACTTCTCATACAAACATCAGATTCCAAATTTTAAAGATAATTCCTTATCATGTTAACTTTTCTTTTAAATGTTCTCATAAAGCAAAAATTAAAAACGAAATAATAACTAAAATTGTAAATTTAACAATATATGTTTATGTTAAGAGGGTAAATTTAATTTTAAGTGGAAAATACACTCGTTTAGTGCAACATAGCGATAAAATTTATGATAAGGCCATCAATATGTACAGAAAGAGATTAAAAAGGTATAAATAAAACTTACTTCGCATTTTTTAGTTTTTTTGGCATGAATAAATTTAAAAAAGTGTGAAAGCGACAAAACCTAAGGTCATAGAAGGCTTCAGTCATTTTGCACCTCACTCCACTCAATAGATGATGGAGTTAAACGGGATCGTAAAAATTACGAGAAGTTGGCGTTCTATAACCTTTATTTTTTCTATGGTGTATGCCAACTGGGTTTACAGTACACGTGTCGTTAAAGACCCGTTTTAAAATTCTTGTCATTTCCGATGTTGGCATTGCCATTTACAGGCAAATCAATACACGCAGAAACCATTAAAAATAGAATATTCCAAATTATTACAGCATGCGAAGAAATTGGTCTTAATATTAACGTTGTTGCTTCGGATATGAGTCCCCAAAATCAAAGCTGATGGAGATTAGTAAACATTAAAGGCTCCCGTCGTTCAAAAAATATTCATAAAACGGAGCATCCTTTTGAAGGTAAGATATTACATATTATGTCAGATCCCTGCCACGTATGTAATATAAAAAACCCCCTGACCGAAAAACATACGTTTTCTTTTGGAGAAAAAAACAGTAAAAAAATTTAAATTAACATCAGAGGAACAAAACAACTCTTGGAGTTTGAGAACAAACATGATTTAAAATTGACTCCTTATTTGAAGGAGAATGTTATTAATCCCTCACATTTTGAAAAAATGAACGTGAATTTGGCGTTTAAGCTATTTCACCCGGATGTTGCTGCTGGTATAAATTACCTAATAGAAAATGGCGTATTGACTCCCCAGTACTCAACAGCATCATGGTTTATTAAAACCACAGCAAAATGGTTTCATTTGATGTCTGGACGCAACTTTTCATTTGCGATTAGCCACCAACATCGCGAAATTTATGATGACACAATAAAGTTTTTAAAAGAATTCCAAGAAATAATATATGATTCATTTATTGACGGAAATTCTTTGTGGAAGGCTTATCAACGTGGAATTATTTTGGCAACAGAGACAGCTTTAGAAGTTCAGGAGTTATATTTAGAAAAATACAAGTTGAAATTCATAATGCATGGGCGCTTGACACAAGACGCATTAGAAAATTTGTTTTCCTCCGGCAGGACTCGAAATCCTGTTCCAAATTCTAAGGAGTTCAAAACTAACCTGCGACTAAAAACCCTTAGCCAATATTCCAAAAACTTAAAAAAGTCAAATTATTCAGAAGACGACGCAAAATATTTTTTCAAAATCAAATGATGAAAAAGATGAACCAAATAAGTTTAGGACTGATGCCGAAGTTGATAATGACAATAGTTTCAACTAAATAAGTGACGAAAGTTGGATGATCCTTGAATTTGGCAATGATATCATAAATAACGACGAATTAAATTCATTATATTATCTGACGGGACATGTATTATTTAAAATAAACAAAAGATACCAACACTGTACAGAATGTTTTAAAAAATTAATAGTGGATATGGAAGATATTAAGGAGGAGATATTTTGTAGCCTTTTGAAACTAAAATCTATTAAAAAAAAGCGCTAATATGTCCCAGTAAATATTTCGTCGTCTAAGCGGCAACTTCTGCAATCTCAATTTTTAAGAAAGTCAAGCGGTAGCGCAAACAATCTGATTTTTTGGCAGTGTAAATAATTTTGCTCAATGATTACTTGGTATCAAATCTTAGCTTAAGATTAAATCTATTCAAAAATATGAAAAATAATTTCCACCAGTAAGATTCCCGTGAAAAATTTATCTGAGAAAAAGTAGAAACAAAATATTTTCACAACTGAGATAGCGGATGTTGCCGCTTAGACGACGATTTTTTTATATTGTTACCCACATTGAAATTTTGTTTAGACATAATCAAGATTATCTTAAAAATAATGAAAAGCATTTAGTTATTGTAGAAGAACAAATTTTAATTTTAGGGTAAGATAAGGAAGAATATAAAAACGGTGGTAAAAAGAAAGTTGTCTGCATTTTTGTTGTAGATAAAATGGATATAAAAAAACTCAGAATAATATAGTCAAATGCAACAAATACGAAGTATGTATTAACAAATTAACCAAAAAAGCAATGGCAGCGTTTGGGCAATTTAATAGAGTGCAGTTCCGAAAAGGCTTAAGCCCTTGTTTACAAGATAGCTCTATTGATATTAAGAAAAAGATGTTTTCCAGATTTAGGAGTGATTGTATTCCATAAGATCATTTCTGTTGTGTTCACACTATTAGGTCCATTTATTTTTAACGATAAATTGGATTGTTGTGCAGAGGAGGATGAGGACATCAATTTAATTTTTCCTAACAAAAATTCAAAAGAGGAGTGTGTGGGTGTGTTGACTCATTATCTGGACTCGAGGTGAGAAAACATTTAAATGCATATCTATTTTTAGTATATTATCCACCAAGGTTGAGATGGCTTTAATTATTAGCCCGAGCTTCAAGTTATAAAATCGAAGTTTTATAATTATAAGACGCAAGGGTTATAATCGCCATTTCAATCAAGGTGGATATACTATTTTTTCACAAAAATCTTCAGAACTTTTTCAAGTTTGTTACAACTAATAATATTTTAATATTATTTAAGAAACACACCTTTTCACTAAGACTTGTATCTGGAGAAATGAGAAATTAAAAATTAATCGCTTAAAATATTTCTTTTGGTTTAATTGACGTTTCTCTAAAAAAATATTTAATGCGCATTAAAAATACTTATTACTGGTGCTACGATTCATCAAAATTTAAGGTAAGGAACATGTTATGTAGCTCTCCGAGAGTTGTGCTAATGACTAGATAATTTTTATTTCGCTGCCATAAAAACCAATTTCCATCTGCAAAAGTTTTTAATAATACAGGATGTGCCGGAACTCGCGCCCCAGAGAGCAAGGGAGGGTGCCGACAGCAATACAGATGGTAAATTTCAAAACAAAAGTTGACTAAGTTTAATAGTATTCGAGAACTGATAAAAAGTTAACAACCAATCCCGAAAGCTTATTCGAGAAGTGGAGTAAATGGCCATCATAGTTACCAATTTTCAAATTCTGTTCGGCTTCGGGATTGGCTATAGTTTTTTTGTCTTATCTCGGTTATTTTTTGGGTTAAAAAATATTGGTTTCAAAATTTTGGTTCAGAATTGTTGCCTCCATAAGCCCTTTTTCTATGGGGCGCGAGTTCTGGGACACCCTGCCCAAGTAACAAATTTTGTTTTATTCATGTGCTTAAGGTGTTTACAAAACAAATTATATAGCCAAAAGCCGTATAACTTTTTGTTATAAAAGTGTAGAGAGTGGTTACATGGCATTTATAGAACCAAAAAAGGCGCAGCTTATAAAATCTATTACAGTTATAAGAATTATCCTTGTAATCATTATAAGATTTTTAATAAACAATCATGTAAATGTTCTTTCAGCAGTATAATAAGTTTACTATAAAATATATTTATTAGAATCTACTAATAATATATAAAGCAACTATACAACACTTTTCTTATTATCATATTTGGTGAATGTATAAAATATTTTTAAACTCTTCACGTTATAACTGCTGTCGTGCTTTTTAAAAAACTGCTATTTTCAAGTGCTTTAACTGCTTTCTCAATACCATTAAACAAAGACAGATAACATTTCCATATTTTTTTCTTGAAGTTTATACAGGGTCCGGCAACACTTGTGTCCACCCCTAAAATCGTCTTTAATTTTAAAGATAAAATTTTGAAAATTTGCATACGCTTATAGTTGACAAAGCTCTAGAAGCTGACAGAAAAATTTGTTTTGATATCACGGTTTGTTTGACGTCGCGACGCCTAAAAAGTATAATTTTTAGCGATTTTTGAGTTTTTGCGGTAATATTAACGAATTCAATTTTTTTTCAACATAACTGTAATACAAATATTTGAGTTTTTATTTTAAATCTACTGCAAATGGTGTTTAAAATTTGCGAAAAAAACGCTGTTTTATCAAGTTAGTTTTCAACATTTTGACGGGGCAGTGACAAACTACGTTTACACCAAAATTTCACAAGTCACTTCATTCACTCATATGAAGGTGAATTTTGATTAACTCGGGCATGTTGCACTTTATGGACACCAGAAAGCGTTAATTAACATCGACAAAGCGACAGTTTCACCAAGTAAGACTTTTGTTACCATCTAAAACGAACCAAAGGATAGATGTCATTTGTGACACAAGATGTTGACAGACCGGTGTAAACGTAGTTCCCAATTTTGACGTAATGAAATTGGAAACTAACTTGATAAAACAGTATTTTTTCCTCACATTTTGAATACAATTCACATTAAATCTAAAATATCAACTGAGATATTTTTAACACATTTATATTGAAAAAAATTAAATTATAGGTTTATATCACAAAACCTCACAATTACCTAAAAATTAGATTTTTAAGGCGTCGCGACGCCAAAACGATGAGTGATAAAAAACAAATTTTTGCGTCAGCTTCTAGAGCTTTGTCAACTGTAAGCGTATGCAAATTTTCAAAATTTTCTCTTTAAAATTAAAGACGATTTTGGGGGTGGACACAAGTGTTGCCGGACCCTGTATATAAATATACTGTTGGAATCTTATAGTAGTTGTCTGTAACTTGAAATCAGTCATTACAAAAACAAAATGTCTTACACAAGAATCCAACTAAAGTGACATATAATCTGGTGAATAGGTAGTGATCAAATGACGATCGATTTAGATGCGGGAAAAAAAATACTGCTTATATGCACCCTATTTAACGGCAAAATTTTCACGCGCTTAATAAAAAATGCCAAATTGTTAATATTTTGAAAAATGCTGAAAATTATAATTTTTAAACACGTCTGATTTAGGGGTTTTAAGGACATTTTTTTTTATAAAACTAAAAAAAATATTTCATTACATAAAAAAATTTTTCGCTATATGGCACGAATAAGTAAAAAATATTTTTTTTATGTTCCTTCTGATTCAGTTACAGTAATGGCTTCCGTCAAGTTCTTCTTGCAAATATGGTCGTTCAGTAGCTTTATAATTTTTGTTATAACAATAATTAGTACACTTTAATATGCTTCACAATGAAATTGATTTATACCATTTTTATAAATTCTGTATAAGATTGTAATACAGCAACTCTTTTTTATAAGATATATTTAGCAGCATGTTTAAAGCGTTTTTTTTATAAACATGTTATAAACAAGTAAAAAAATGTGTTTTTAACCAACTATTACAAAACATTTTCATACTTATACTTTAATTGCTTTATTCAGAAATTATTGACAGCATTTTATTATTATTATTGTCATTTTGTAAAGCAGATAGTTGTATGAGTTAAATTTCTGCTTCTTCAAATTTGCTTCTTTGCTTTGTGCTTTAGTATAAAATTGAAATCTCTCGGGCAGTTGTTGGCGATGGCACGTGGCTTTTCCTGGTCAAATAAGCGCGGCGCAGCATGTCGTTATTTTAAAATTGTAACCTCAAAACAGAAGACTGATGTTCAATTTGTTCTGATCTTTTGTGATACTTTACCTATATAAATGGTGAATATTTATAAGTATTCAGCAGATTGCAGTTTATGTGAATCATTAGAATATTTCATGGCTATGTTTAAAAATTTTTAGAAAACAAAATGTTCAAAATCGTTGAAACCGTTGAACGGGGAAATAAACTAAAATTGAGTGTGGTGCCACATCTTTGGAAGCAATCTGGTTTGCTATATTGGCCTCACAAAAACGTTGATAAATTAATCAATCTCGCTACCTCTAAACCTGCAGATGGCTGGTTTCAGATGCCCTGCAAAATAAAACGAAACTATTTGCCTTCTTATGAGGAAGCAGATAATGAACTAGAAATAATGTTGCAACGCGGTGACACTGAAATGGAAGAAGAAGAAATAACAGAAAAAAGGAAGAAAAAAATTCGAAGGGCTGCTAATAAAGATGCTCGTGACATTTTCAATTTTAACGAATTAGCACAGAAGTCTCTAGAGGTCAATGATGCTGGCGTAGTAGTGAGTATCTAATAGTTATATTTTATAGAAAGATTTTCAAAATATTTCAATTTTTAGACAACCTGCCAACCTAATGTGAGTGCCTCAACTAGTTTCATAAATAATGAAACTTCAACTAATCAAGTGAATGAACCACCTAATTTATTTATTTCTGGATTTAACTCAGACGTTATTACACTTCCTTTTGAGGATAACACCATAAAGTTAGATGAAATCTTATGTAATCAAGCCACAATTATGAAACATTTAGCAAAAATAGAAACTTCTATTGATTCTTTGGCAAAAGATATTCGAAATAGTAAACAAAAAGTAACGACGCCAGAAGATTCAATACCATTTAAAGCGCCTATTGATAACTTAGCTGATTTAGAGAATTTGGAGGCGTCTTTAAAAGCCAATGAAACCACTATTGATGAATTTGCTCAGAAAATGAAATTTATTTGTGGAGAAAATGGCAAAGCCAATGGGGTTACTAGTGCATACAAACTAATTGACACATTTTTCACAAGGAGATTTATCACCTTATGTTCATGGGCGGGAGGGTCTAAAACAAACGTGGACAAAATTGCATTTAAAACATTTAAAAATGTCATTTTATTGTTTTTTAAGATTATTAAAATTGCCGACATACATTTTACACTTGATGATTGAGAAATTTTTTTTAAAAACATAATTCGTAATTCTACAAAGAGGAATGAAAGTAAATTGCAACGTACTTCCAGCAAAAAAAAATCTGCCAAATAAGTTAGATTATAAAATCAAAGGCAAACTCACAGCAAGCCAGGAAGCTGACCCAGAAGAGAGAGATTTCATGGTTGAAGATACTGAAGCCGATTCAGAATAAAATACATAACGATTTGTGGGTTTAATTTTTATATTTATTTATATTTTTATATTTGTTTAAAATAAGTATTTGTGTTTGCATTTATGAATTAAAGTTATCTATGTATGTTTCAGAATAAAAAGTTTTAAATTTAAATGTTTTATTTGTCCTACAAGTCATCCAATTTTGTTTTATTAATAACTATATTGAAAGGTGAAAATAAAGGATATGGTACATACATATACAAATATAAATGTATTTAGATAAACAAGCTATTTCACAATAAGAGGTAAAACGATTATAACAAATATTTATCGAATGGAAAACAAAACTAGTAAATTGTAAAGTTCACAATGAAGAAAGTAAAACGTAAAGGATGCTATCGTATTTTGATTTAAAATTTTAATTAGGCAAAGTATGCAAAAGTGGAATAAATGTAAACTCATTTTTATACTTTACTACCACTAGTTTCAACCGAAATGGCTTTAGAGATATATTCGTCGCAGTTCGATTTATAAATGTATAAATATTTTGGCATTATTGGATATTCAAAAACATTGTGTACGTTTTTAATATAGTTGCCAATAATGTATGTAGAAAAACCTTTTTCATTTATTGCATAATGCATTTTAACAATTTCGTTATTTTTAGTCGAAAACCAACAATTGGGTTCTTCACAAGTGAGACTAAATTTATTGAAAGCTATTTTCAAAAAATGACCAGATGAATTGATTTTCGATAAAGTGGGGAAAAAATTCTGAGTAGACATTTTTGTGTAAGTATTAAACTGATTTTCAAACACCATTTTTTCTGATATTCTCTTTGCTACTTGCGAAAGTGAATTTTTTCCTGTTCTTAACAGATTTTTTATTTCAAATAATTTATTTTCAAATGGATAAGCATTAAATGAGGAGAGAATTCCAAACCTTTTCACTTCATCGACTAAATGGGATAAATTATGAACGTTACTACTCATATAATCTTCTCCATAGAAGTCTCTGTAATGTTCTACATACGCATTTAACAAATTTTGAGCCAAATCAAGAAACCGGTGATGCATATTGGAAGAGCATATGGTTGTGGCACAAAAAAATAGGAGAAAATGTTGATACACATCCGAGAGAAGTACATCTTTTAAAATAATTAAACTTAAATAATGAAGAAATGTTCTATACTCTGTTCCCTTCCAAAAAGCAAGAACATCTAGTCCTCGAATTGCCCTATGTATCTCACAAGGCATTCGGCAAATTAACAGAAAATTTGAAACTAATGTAATATCCCTTCCAGACCATTTTACCGGAGAATTTCCAAACTTTCCATGAACCCAACCTGTGAGACATTTCTTCATAATGCCAAGATCGATTAAATGCAGTGAGTCACCTACTGGAAAGTCTTCAATCATATCGATGGGAAGTTGAAGTAAAGGGGAATCGCATTTATGATGTGAACCGTAATTTTTGGCTCTAAATATAACATCATTTCGTTTAGAAACGTCTGTTCTTGCAAAATAAACTGTATGTGATATATGAGAATATTCTCCCACTGTCGTGCATTTCAGGCAACCGTGTTTCCCATTGAAATTAGATACACCTGTCAAATCAATAAAATGCAAAATTATAGAATAATCGATCTATGAAAAATACAATATAATCACCTTTAATAAAGGTCCTTGCCGGTGAGTCGCAGATGAAGCTCCTTTTTACGTTTATCTTTTTGAAAGTGTTACCGCACTTAATAATTAATCCTTCTTCTATTAGTGTTTTAATTTCGTTAACGATAGGCTGTAAAAATTCTTCAACACTAGGTGGTTTTCCATGCCCACAATAAATGCCAAAAACAAAAGGTTTAATCTCTGGTAATTTATAAAAATTACACAATATAGGCCAAAATTCTGCTTTTGAACTTTTAGCTATAGGTAAACCGTCCATGTTTACGTTCAAAAAAATTACATCACTAGAAAAATGTACATGCTCTAAAGCTTTCTTAAAACAGGCTTGAATCTCATTGTTATGCCAATATTGACCATTACCCATCTTTATCAAAAATATAGCTTGGCTAGTTTTAAGTAATGTTCTAGGATCTTCAGGAAAAATATTTGGTAGTCTCCTATTCCAAATTCTTAAAAGTTGTTTCAGTGCAGAGTGTCGAATATTGAAAGATAGACTCCATTCTATGATTTTGCGTCTAACTTCTTCATTTTTTTCGATATCATATCGTATTTCTTCAATGTCATTAAAATCAGGTTCACTTTCAATTAGCCAATTCACACGGACCTCATTTTCGGATAAATCATTATTCAAATAGGTCTGTTCAGTTGTAAATAAGTTATGTTCCTCAACATGGGATTCAACAACATTTTCTGAAATCGAAGCACTGGCAGAGGTACTGGGCAAAATAACATTTGGTTCACTATTAACATCGATTGCTTTAGATGAACTTTCTTGTAACCTCTTTGCAGATGAGTTAGACGAATAAAGTTTACTTTCGGTAATCATTTGGTTAAACGAGATGTTCACTTTTTTGCGGAATGCACCACTACGTTTCACTTTGTTCCACATGAAATTTTGCATACTTGAATATATCCAGAGATATTTATGAATACTTCAATGAACATAAACTTACAACATAGTTTGTGTGTCAATTATTAAAAATGGCGATGCAATAAACTGCAGAAAATATCTACAAAAAAAACGTTTTATTGTAGTTGTCTAGTTCAATAACATGACTTTTATATAACAACTTTATAGAAAATGTTTTGGAGATATTAATTATAAACTGTATTTATAAGAAACGTTTTAAGAACACGATTTATAGTGCACTTTTATTATAATTTCTTATAACTGTTTTTATAACAATTTATAAAATTTTAAAAAAATTGCACTGAAAAAAAGTTGTAAGAATGTTAATAAAGAATATTTATAAAAAAATACGAGTTATTTCATTACGAAAACTTTAATAAAGACCTTATAAACTAATTTGGTCTTTTAACTGAACAAAATTGTTACTTGGGTGTATATTAGAATTAAGAAGCCCTAAAGAACTGAGACCCTTAGCAAAAATTTTGCATGACGTATGTTTACAAATCGATCATGCATTACAAAAATTTAATCATAGGGGACTAAACGTTCCTTGTTTGATGGCTTAGGCTCGACAATACGCTTCATCACCGGAAATCTAGATCAGAATGATATGAAAGAAATTAACGCAAACTTAGACAATCTTTTCCAAAACCAAGCAAAAATTGTTAAACAAATTGACAAATACACATCATTTGCAAATCACATTACAGAAAGATACGCTAAAGATATCTCTACTATTCAACAATGTTATATTCTCAATGTTTCACTTCATTCTATAGAACAAGTTAATAATAAATTAGAATATCAGATACAAGTACAATACAACATTCAATTAGCCAAGAAGCTACTATTTGCCATACAAAATGTTCAAAGAACTATCACATTTGCCCTTATTGGAACACCAAATTTAGAAATAATTTTTTCCGATAAATTGTTTCAAATAATACACCACTTAAAATTAATTTATAAAACTGACGAGTTAATTGAATTGGACTCAACACATCTATTCAAAATGGTTGAATTTTCAAAATACCAAATTTTATCAGTTAACAAAATTATAACATGTGTATTGTACATCCCAATCCTAAATCCAAATCTTTTCAGTTACCAAAGAATTTATCCCATACCCAATAGCCATCACAAAATCCTTTTACCGCCTCGAAAATACCGTCTATTTGGTGAAAAAGGAGAACTTTGGATCAACGAACAATGTACAAAAATAGAAGAGATAATCATCTGCATAAATCCTCCAGAAACCAACAAATGTTCCATCAACGGCGATATTTCAAATTGCACTTTCGCCCTTGCCACGAACGACTACAGAATCATCAAACAACTTGACAACAACAAGATTCTGGTATCTACAAAGAAACCCCTAAAAGTTTTAGAAGTATGCAAAAACAAGATAAATCAAGAAAACATCATCGAAAACGCTCTACTATTCTCTGAAAACGACCGTTGCAAAATCACCATAGATCATCTCACCTTCTCCAATACGTACAGTAGTTACAACTATGAAACACCAGAGATTCCAAATAACAACCTTCAAGAAACGAAACAAATTCATCTTGAACAAAAGCATCTAGAAGACTTTACAAAACTAAAAGAAGAGGCAACAAACTTAAATTCGCCTATAGAACTTCACCCTATGGTACACCTACTACACCTGTCAACAACTGCAATTCTCCTAACAGTCTTGATCATCTTGGCGATAGTAAGCTACGTTTTCCGACAACGCATTTTACTGATCCTGAGAACTCTCTTCAAGACAACGGAAGAACAAGAAACAGACATCATCCAGTTGCAAGATTGTCCAAGAATTACGAAACGTGAGGACGCTCTGAACTAAGGGGGGAGGAATTATATCCGGATGTAGCTTCCAGGGTGGTCGACCCACACCACGATAACTCCTCTTATCAATAGATTATTCACTATTATTCATTCAATTAGAACAAACCTCCCATTTAATGTAAAAGGCCCAATTGTAATAATTTTTCTTACAATAACCACCATTATAAATTTGTCTATAAAAATGTAACGCCCAATGTAATTAAACTCAGTTCTTATTAGATTTAGCTCTAGAGAGCTCACGCTGTAATTTTTTAAATAAAGTTATTTTTTTATAAAGTTTCTCGTGTCGTGAAACATAATTATATATATACAGATTAGTAAAGATGCAAAGGAAAAAGTTGATGAAAGGAAGCGAGAGATCCAAAATCGTTTTATAATGAAATGGGTCTGTTGGTGGATATTCCAGTTGCTGGACCAGGGACTACCAATACCGGAAATACGGCTCGTCGATTTTTTGCAGAACCTGCAAAATCTGCAGAAATAACTGGTAATATTCAGACTTAACATGTGATTAAGATGAAGGATTAAATTTAAACATTACTTACAGGATAGGACGAAGATCTCGTGAGAAGATTTGCCACTATAGTTCGAGTACTAAATAGTGGTCGAATAATTAATGTTGAGAAATTTGATGTATATTGTTTAGAGACGGCTCAAAAGTTTCTTGATATGAATGGTATGACATGCCGCCATCCGTGCACAAAAATTTTAATACATGGTGCAGCCATAATCAAACCGGCAATTTTACCAGAACTGTCCCAGAACTCACGCAAGACCCGTTAACCACAGATTCTGTATAGTTGAGTATAAGAATTTGCAAAAAAAAATTTTTTTAAGTCATTAGATTTTAAATTAGAGCAATTTAAAGTTGGCCAATCACAAACTTTCAACTAATTGTACCTGCACTACACTTTACTTGTTGCTTAGCAATATCAAAACTGCCGGAAGAATACATAGAAGGAATATTAATTATCACTGGTATCAGCATGATGGAGCACCTATCCATTCTGTTCTTAATGTTAGAAAATTTTTAAATGAGCAACATCCAAATCGGTGGGTAGGGCGCGGAGGTCCAATATCTTGGCCCGCCAGATCCCCAGACCTCACACCTTTAGATTTTTTTTTGTGGGTTCACGTTAAAAACTGTGTTTACCGTGTGCCAGTAAAAATGTTGATATTTTGCGACACAGGAGTCAACAGGCGATGGCTGAAGTAACACAACAAATGTTGGCAAATGCCAGGAACAATTTATTAGGAAGACAAGGCTTTGTATTGAAGTTGGTGGTGGTCACTTCGAACACTTCATTTAGTTAGTTTAGTTAATTTAATTTAATTTCGATTCCTTTCTTTTGGTTTAGTTAAGTTTAGTTGCTCTTAGGTGAAATGTCATTGTGACAGAACACACCAAAGTTGATCAAACAATTTATGGATATTTTTTTTCAACAATTCGCATAAATGTTTCTAAGGAAACGCACTAATTTTTTGAAAATACCTTTCGAGAAAGAGATTTGATTGGTTGAAGTAAAACCGTTTTTATTTGAATACTAAACATTATTTTACACTTTTTCTTGTGCAGTTCGTTTCAAATTTAACATTTGCATCCGCTGTTAACGGGTCCTGCGCGAGTTCTGGGACACCCTGTATATATAAATATCTTTATATTGTTTTTAAAGAATGTTTTGGTCACAAATAAAAAAATATTTAAAAATTGCGTTTATCTTAACATATTAATTGGCAATTTTCTATATTTTTGTTCTAATCCTGAAAAAAAATTTTTTTTACATAATAAAATAAAGCAGCTTAAATTATATAAATCCTGAAAATTTCAACTAAATATGTCAAGCCGTTTAGGCGCTATGATTTTCGTTCAATCAGAAGCATGCAAGTTGCCCACTGTGCGCAGGTCGTCCGAGAAAATCATTTCTGGAAGCGAGCGATAGAACAAAAAAACGAAGGAATAACATCATGATAAAACAATCAAGTCCAGAGGAACTTATATTTGCAACACAAATGAGTTTACGCGGAAAAGGTAAAAGAGATGCTGCATCAATTGTCAAGCAGATAAATGCATCTCCCAGAAGAACTACAAAAACTTTTAAAACGGAAGAACTGGTTAAAATGACTAGCGAAGAAGTTCTGGCTTTATATAAGGGTTCGGGAACCACGAATGATGGCAACACAGCTCGTAGATTTTATGCCAAACGATCTTTAGTGGCCAATTTTACGGGCATTGATGAAGGAGTGATCATAAGATTTAGCGTAATTTCACGAACATTTTCAAGTGGCTGCAAAATTAATGTAGCTGCTTTTGACAAGTATGCTATCAATACAGCCAAGTGGTACTACATGCCAGCCAGTGTTCACAAATTACTAATTCATGGAGCCCAAATTGTAGACTCTGCTCTTTTGCCAATTGATTAGCTTAGTGAAGAAGCACAGGAAGCACGCAGCAAAAATTGCAGGAGATTTAGGGAACATCACACACAAAATTTTTTTAGAATCAGCACCAATGAGGATCTCTTACATATGCTTTTGGTCACTTCAGATCCCCTAATTTCGGCAAAAAGACAATCTCCAGAGAAAAAAAGCGTAATATTACCGCAAGAGGTTCTAAATTTATTGGTAATTTCACCTATTCCTAAATCAGGTCTTATGAGCTTGGAAGAGGAAACATCAGAGGATGATGACCTCAGTTACTCGTCAAGCGATTAAAAATTGTTAAGTAAATTTCTACAAGGTGTTTATAAATGTTTCTTCCATCAAGAGAGGCTATGAAATGTCAAAGAAATTTGCCGCTCAATATAGATGTGTATTTAGATTTTTCAACTGACATTTTGTAGCAACTTCTTATTCAGAACCGTGCAAACACAAAAGCAAACGGCAGCTTTTCGCCGGAGAGCATTCAGGTCGAAGTAAGGACTCTTATAAATTTCCAAAACAGGCCGATAAAAGATAATGGGCGCCACTGCGGTTTAACACTATCAGCAACCCCCGCAGAAGGTCACTGAAATAAGACTGAATAAAATGAAAATTACTAATACAAAAATTGTCTATTAATGAACTCTACATAGTTAGTTAAATTCTGACTATTACAAAGTTAAATGTGTTGTGAAATTGCAAAGTCAGGACATCTGTGAAGCAGGTCCTGATCGAACAATTTATCTAATAACTAAAGATTCAGATCTGTTTCTTTTACAAAATGAAAATAAAAAGAAAAAACACAAACGACACGAGCTTAACGCTACGGCATGTGTCGCTCACTCACATGTCGGTAAGGGCATTGAAACTGCCTACCAACTCGCCCTTCTAAGTCGATAGGAAATACAAGTACAGGCAATTAAATCTCAAGAGGCGTCGGTGCAACTTAACTCGACTTGAGGTTCTTGAACGCGAAACTAAGGGGTACCACTTATCTTTGGTGTTGTCTGGATCGCTGGCAATGAGCCGAGGACGACGGCATCCGCAAAAAGGGATCGGGACGCCCGAAAAGTTGGACGATAATCCTATGTCCTCATGGCGCTCAATGAAATTTCAAGCGGTATAGTGGGACTCTCCCAAAGAAGTTTCTAACGGGAATTTAAAATTAACACGGGTATTGCGGAAAATTCAATAATTACCTCTAATCTAGAGAAACTTCTATTCGATACGCTACGATTATAACGACATCCACTGGCGGATCGACGATAGAAATGAGGATCACTCTCCGCACCTCGTGGAACGATATCGAAAGTCACCATGATGTCTTCCTCATCACGGAAGTCTCTCGCGGTACTCGATATTATAAGGCGGTAAAGTAAATCGCTTAAACCCGTAGTGAAAAAGTGTCATATTTTGAATTCACCGGAAGTCACAATCGGTTATGCGCACTCACGACGCTTGTCGCCAACACTCATCGAAGAAATTACCAAGATACGCTAACCTATGACCTGACAGGTGACAGGCCGGTACCTTGTTTAGATTTGAGGTTAGATCTTGTAAAGTGCGACTGGACCGATATTGAGAGATGGTAAATAAATGCGCTAACGGGAGATAATTAAATTATGAAGTTTTAGATGGAGATAGAAAAGGAAAAGAAGAAGAAGAAGTTCGGACCATTGTACTCGAATGGGACCGAAACATAAACGTTGTGAAGAGATAAGAGAAGATAGGAAAGTTGAAACGGGATTACCGAACCCAACGTGAAGTTCGGGTGGAAAGTTGTAGCACTTCCACTAGCTGAAACTCTGAGGCGGTAACACGTGGTTGATCCGCTGCCTCAAGGCGGCCACAATAGAAAAATAGTTCCTAACACGGATACAAGGTTAGATAAACGGAATGACGGTAATTAAACAAAAATTCATCTCATACTGACAAAACTAACGTTTCAGTTTTTTGAGATGATAGCTCTACTCTGGCTTCGATGTTAACGCCGTGATGTTATGAACCCAAGCATCTGAAGAAGTCCCTAAAGTATTTCATTATTAATTATGCCCTTCTTCACCGGCAAATTTTGAAACGCTACAATATTACCCACTGGTCATTACATTGCAGTGTGTGTAACCATGGATTTACTTAGAAGGACAATCGTTTGTAATTTATAGATTACTACAAGGTGTTTATAAATGTTTCTAGCATCAAGGGCGGCTATGAAATGTCAAATAAATTTGCCGCTGATTACAAATGTGGGTTTACATTTTTCAACTGACATTTTTAGTTAACCTCAATCATGAAGCAAAGTAAGTTTAAAAAAAAAACAGTTTTAGTTGTGGTTTGAAATCTGAAATTCATAAACTTGGACACAAAACGGACACTGAAACGTCGTTGATGTAAGTGACATAATATATAATTTTCGAAATAGTAAAATTCACTATAAAAACAAAGCGGCAAAATAGTGCATGACAGAAATTCCAGAGCCACCCTTGATGCTAGAAACATTTATAAACACCTTGTATAACAGGAGTAGAAAAATATCTTGAATAGTAAAATGAATAATATATTTAACCAACGAAACTTAAAACTAACAAGTTAAATGTTAAATGTGAACGAAGAGTGATCGTTGTTTCTCCTCTTAAAATGTTGACATTCTTCTCATTTTTTGTAAAATTCTCCGGAAAATGTACTAGTTTTAAACGGTATAGAAGCTTCAGCATCCATTTCACACACTTTTTGAAATCAACTTCGACGCCAAATGACAAGATAGAAATGTCAAATTCAGTAACGCGGCCTACTTCATTTATCAAAATCTAGTTATCTGGCATTTGGAGGTCGGGAAATGGTCACTTCCCAGCGAGTTGGGAAGTGAATTACCGTAGTAACAGCTCACTTTCCACCTTACGAAAAGTTAGAAAATGAACAATTGTTGACTGATTGTGAATAAAATTTATAGTTGCCTGCATCCATAGTAACAGACAAATTTCTAGCCACTTTTTTACTCTCAAATAAAGCAAATTCTTCAAGAAATCGTTTTACATTATTATTATTCATAATCATCTACACCATAAATATAATAAATACTGGAATTTTTACCCTGCGTTTGAAGAAAATGCAGTTCACAGAGTGCACATTCAGATCAATGTATCTTTGTGGCGAAGTCCAAAATCTTTATTTTTTTTTCCTATTTGAACTACTGAAGTGATTCTCTACAACGCTCTGAACTCGGAATTTGCGAATTTTGAGACACCCTGTATAATGCAACGAGTGTAATTTAGTCTTACAGATACAAGGCAGCGTGTTTGAAGTATCATGGAAAGTACTTACTGCTAATTTTTATTTGCATTAACTAACTTTTTTTTCAGAGTGTAATTACATGAAAATATGTCGATTTTTAACGATTGATGTTTTCGAGATGAAATATTCCCGATTTTTACTCTCTTCAGTTAAGATCACCGTACTGTTGTCACTATTGGTTCAAGCATACTTATTTTTGCACTACTTTGATCTTCAATATTTAGTCCAGTACAGCACTTTATACTTTAGCACTGTATATGTAAGTTGTAAGTGGCAACATTTTAAGCCTTTGTTTATAGAATGATTTTTAGATCACGGTTTGTCTATTTTATCAACCAGTCGCTCAAAATTTGTTAACCAGAGACTTACAACCTTTGCAGTTGTGGAAATTTAAAGATGTACCTATGAGGATTCAAGAGAAACTCAAAAAACACAATTTTTGGATTATGACTTACATGATTTTCTGTGTTATGTGTGGAGTGCTAACTACAATAGCAATAATCATACCGACTATAGATGATCAACGTTTTATCTATTTCATCCCTCTAATATCTGTTTGTTTTGGAAAATGGGTACGTTTATTAAATAGTTCTTTAGTATGCTTTCACCCCCAGACTGTTTCAGGCTAATATTGTGATTTGGTGTAGCAAAATATTTATGGTTCCAATATTTTTTTACATCGGGGTTGTAATTCCTGTTTTTAGTATTTTCTATTTCATTTGTCATGGAGTCTTACAAGTAGAAATGCTACTTCATCATGTTAAAACTTTAGACAGTGGACATCGAACTCTCGAAGACTCTTTATACCAAAAAAGTGTTGAAAACAACTTAATTCAATTTGCCAAGTATCACATCTTATTTTTCACGTATGTAAATCCACTACACGTATTCCTTTTTATCTAATTTGTTTAGACACGTGCAGAAAATTTTACGACAGGTTGAAATATTTGTCCTCCCTTTCTTAATAATCGGTATAATTGAAGTAGCCAATGTTGCTTTGTTTTATTTTGCGGTAAGTTTACAAAATAGTGTTTCAAGATTTTTTGACAAGATATTCTAGTTTGATGGTACCGTGTCGTCGCAATATTTTCGCCTAATAACTTTAGGCATTGTCGTTTTCTTAACCTTAGGAGGATTTGCAGTGAGCGGCCAAAGCATCGAAGACATTGTAAGTCTAAAATTTCACAGTTTTTCTACTTTAATTTTTCAAAGCCTGTCAAAATTTTAGAAGCGCTGAATGAGGTTGAATGGTACCAGTGGAATGAAAAAAATAAGAAGATATACTTGATTTGCTTAATGAATGCAGCACGTCTGTTTAAACTTAAATGCTCAGAGAATATTTCTGTCAACTACAACATAGCATTACTAGTAAACTTTTACCATTTTGTTCTATTTTTATTGAAGTTTTGTTTTAGGTTATGCGCACTTTTTTCTCGACTCTTTCTGTTTTTTATAGTCTGAATA
Organism: Gnatocerus cornutus; assembly: GCA_029298725.1. NCBI lineage: Eukaryota > Metazoa > Arthropoda > Insecta > Coleoptera > Tenebrionidae > Gnatocerus > Gnatocerus cornutus. Next base: position 9,215,658 of record CM055512.1, on the reverse strand, counting down.
TGAACTGATTAGGATCATGTTTGATGCAGTACAACACTAATGCGAGTTATGCTATGAGATTTTGGCGTGAAGCTGTACATAATGTTTACACTGCATTTTCTATAACAATTTTGTTTATTAGTTTTATAAATTGTTTTATAAATTATTGTAACTAACAGTGATGGCATTACAAAAAATAAGTTGCTACTACTTCTTCAAGAAGCACAATCACACTATTTGAACTTCGCAGCAAATATCAATTACTAATTAAAAATGTAAAGTTTTTTCTTTCCTTGTAGAATTATAGAGCACTCTCTTGCATCACGTAAACTCCCAAGTGTAATAAATTCAGGGAGTTTTTAAAATACACTATAAAAAATTAAACACGGTCTTTCACAACCTTAAGGAACTCAATAGACTATTTTTGATTTTTTTTACTATATAAAAGAAAACACCTTTTACCACTTACTTGGAATACCACTGATCAAAATATTTATCTAAAAGAACAAACCTTGAATTGTTGCTAAGCAATCAAGACTTCATTTTTTAATCCAGTGGCGAACAGGAAATTTTGACTAAATATTCCATTAATATTATCTCGAAAACGAAAAGACTTCTACCAACAACATTTTTGTCAATTGATTCTACTTGTCTTCATCAATTACCGTGTTTTGTTTGGTAGTGTACTTCAACAAACACCCTGTATAGAGCCTAGTTTCGAGATATGTATGTATTAATCATTTTGGAAACTGAAGAGTTGTTATGCAGCAGTTCTACATGGTTATAAATGAACCTAATGCATTAAAAACTAAAGCATCTTGCAGAAACATAATTTTGTTAAAAATTAAATATACCTACATATAATTCTAAATTAACAAAAACCATTAATGTTTGAAATGTTTGTTACTTGATATTTTAACTAACCACCTTCTTTTGACTACTCTTGTGTTCATCTACTTTAATTAAATTTTTCACTTAACTTTACTTTTTTTTCACTCAAAATATAACGTCTTAAAGTAGTATTTGTTCAAAATAAAGTTGCGGGAACCAAACGTGTACCGCAAATTACAGATGCTTACCGAGAAATTGCAAATATTTACAAATTTTAGAGAATTAAGTTTAACGATATTTTGAGTCTGTTATTAGTAGCCATGGTTTTTGCATTTGCAAACTGATCAAGAATTACCTTATCTGACGTGGTTACTTGCAACTGCTTACCCGACCTTATCGAATTTTGTGAATGACCCCCTATGAAAAATATAATTGCCGATGTATGTATGGGACAAATGTATGCAGCAAAACTAATTTCACGTTTACTTCCAATATTTTTTGTAAAAAATGGCTCTTTGTGCAGCAGTGGTAGCAGAGAATTTTAATATCAGTAGCGAAGACAAAGAAGAAACGCTTTTAAATAAAGAATTCAAAATTAAAGAGACTTCGGGTCTGACATTATTTCAAAGTACGAGAATAACGAGAAAAGCTTTTTAGTATATCAAAGAATTAATTGAAAACCGTTTAATCAGAAAATCAAAACGGTCCAACTGATACACAACTGAACAACTGTTCAGATTCGACAAGTAGGATCATTCGAGGTGTCGTTGATTCCCTTATAGAAATTGCACTACAGTTTATGAAATTTCCTAAAGACAACGAAAGCATCGTTAGCATTAATAGTTATTTAATAAACTACTTTGTTAATGAAGGCGATTAATGATCGACACTGTTTAAAGCACGAACGAGCGAAGCGAAGCGTAATTATGGATCTGGAAAATTGTGATAATACCCTACCGGCTGCAGTGGTCCAAAGCGCAAACGATGCATGTTCAAGTTTATTACCGAGTAAAAGTCGGGATGTTTACGAAAAGACTTACAATGAATTTTGTGACTGGTGTACCAAGCAACATATAACCAACTACATAGAGCCCGTTTTCCTGGCATATTTTTCGGAAATTGCAAAAAATGGTCTGATAGCGAGCCTTTGGCCAAAATTTTCGATGTTAAAATCGACTCTTCGAATAAAAAAGAATATTGAGATTGGAAACTTTAACAAATTGATAATGTATATAAAAAGGCAGACTGAGGGATATGTACCAAAAAAATCTAAAATTTTAGAAAAAGAACAGGTATTACAATTCATTGTAGAAGCTCCTAACAATCTGTTCTTAATGATAAAGGTAAATAATAAAAGTAAATAAAGGGTTTAAATTTAAATTTGTAATAACAAACCACTTTATAGGTCGCACTAATTTTTGGAATAGCAGGGGCGCTAAGAAAGCATGAACTTCTGGAGTTACAAACCAGTAATGTTGAAGACCTAGAATCAAAATTTTTAATTAGCATCCCAGGATTAAGAACAAAAACAAAAGAGAAAAGAATTTTTACAATTGTGGATAGCGATCAAAGTTCATTCTTAAAATTAATCAGAAAATATGTAACACTGAGACCAAAGCATACAAAACACACACGATTCTGTGTACACTACAGAAACAATAAATGCAGCACTAACCCTGTGGGCATTAACACATTTTCCAAACTACCATGTACAGTTGCACAATTTCTAAAACTTGATCAACCACAACTCTATACCGGACATTGCTTGCTCAGATCGTCTGCCCCAATATTGTCAGATTCAATCGGCTGATTTTGCGGCCATAAAAAGACATGGGGGGGTGGAAATCAACTAAAGTTGCGGAGGGCTACATCGAGGATTCGATCCAAAATAAAATAAACATTTCAAAACAGTTATTTTCTACACACACAGCCACTTCCTCCACCTCAACTTCCACTTCTTTCAGGGACCAGACTCCTTTAACTGAAATGACCACTCCTTTAACTGAAAACACCACTTCTTCAGTGGAACTGAACATAACCTCAAACCAATTCGATAAAGTGCAAGTGAATGAACTCTTCCATTTTTAACCTTAAATAATTGTAGTATTAATAATTTCGTTGTAAATATTCAGAAATAGAAACATAGTTGAAGATAATGCCGTAGTTTTTGTTTTATTTCTGTGTGTATTTCTGGTTGCATATGTCAAAATGTCAAAATTACAAAAAGAGCTGCATAATGAAAAAGAGAGCGTTAATGACAACCATTAACGCATCCTTTTTCAGACAAACTGATTCATTAATATCGACATTAATAAGAGGTCAACGATAAACAGCAATTTTATGCAATTGGCCAAAACGGGAGACTTCGCTGTGGGTTCCCTAATGTGCTTGGAGCTATTGACTACACCCATGTTAGGTATGTCTGCAGAAACCATCTAGAGATCCGGAACAATAAGTGGACAGATTTTTTATCCATCCGTTTTGATACCTTTACCCATCTTGTATAACGTATCATGAAAGCAACACACTTTAATATCAAAATAATTTGACATTTCTCATAATAATATTAATAACTTTAAATTCGCAATGTAGGCAACGATTAAGGTGATTGGTTTGGTAATTTGTGGGCGTGGTCTAGCAGATAAATGTTCGTTAAAGTGCTGATACTTTGCAATCTTTGTGAATTCCATTCATTGCAAATCTCCCGATAAGTCATTGTAAGGATATTGCAATTTGCAATCCCGCTAAGCGTTTGCAAATCAGATTTCGTGAATGACCCCCTAAGGGTCGGTTGCAGAAACGAGGTTCAAAATTTGAACCGGTTCAAATCTGACTTAACCCAGGCTTAAATGATTTTTGCGTTGCACAAACATTTTTGAGCGGTTCAAATACAAGTTAGCACGGTGTTAAACTAACCCAGGTCCAGAGGTGGGATAAGCCGGTGTTAAAAGTGACAGCTGAATTTGTGAGTTTTCAAATTACAAAAATACACAAATTAAAAGCTAAGTTTTTACATTTTATGCGTAATAATTGATTTTGCAATACCGCAGTGGTTTCTGGTGCAGTTTTTAATCAACCTGAAGTTCAAAATATAATTGTTTATAAAAGGCTATGTAATACAAAATTTTATGATGTTTTATTTTATTTTTTATTCAAAACGAGGTTTCGATGTTCCAAAGCTACAGTCATGCTTTTACAACATAAAATCGGTAGAAATCTTGAACCCCACACGCACCGGAACAAGTCATTTTCTGCCCTCCTACAAATACTGCCACGAATATTTCAAGAAGTTCTTGGCGATACATTTGGAGGTATCCGCAAGAGCAGTGTCTTCAGGATTATCAAACGCGTCACACATCATCTTGCCTTATTGAAAAACAACTACGTGAAAATGCCAACAACGAGAAGGAAACGCCTGGCAGAGAAGCAAAGTTTCTTCCTTCTAACAGAATTTCCTGGTGCGATTGGTGAAATTTTGACCCCATTTCTTCATCACTTTTATTAACAAAAACTTTATCACTGTAACAAACTGCTCTACACAAGAGGTAACATCTCTTAACCTCACTTTTAAGCGCAAAACCCAGAAATTGACAGAGTAGCAGCGTAGCCAACCGTGGAATCGCAGGGAAATATAATAAATCGACGTATAAAACAAGGTAGATCTCCCGTTTTAATGTTTTGAACCGGTTCAATTAATCCTCACGTGAATTTTGTTTGTGCAACGCGACGGTAGGTTAACCCTAGTTCAAAATTTGAACTGGATCAATTGAACTAGTTCAAATCGAAATTTGAACCGTGTTTCTGCAACCGGCCCTAAGAATTTAAAATTAGTGAACGAATAAGTTTAAACTATTTACTTTTCACATCAGATACTTAATACATTAAAAAGTAACGTCATAATTCGTTTTTAAATTAAAATTTTGATAAGAAAATTTGTCACACCCATGACAATATTTCAACAAAATTTGGCAAAAGTGGTTGAAATCTGTGAAGTTGAAAATTGAAAATTTGTATACAAAGTAACAAATTGATAATGCAGTTTTGGTATTAATTATAGTAAAATGATATATCAGTGGAATAATGAAAATAAATGTCACGGGTGTGACAATTGTTAGATCGGACTTTCCAAATTTGATGATTTAAGGTGCAAACATGTACATACTCTTAGTCTTAACACCTTCTATTGTAATGTTCACATGGTAAAGAAGGTGTGGATGGTTCACAGAAAGGCAATGAACAATTCTGCAAAGACTTTCTTATTAAAAGGAAGTGCGAGCGTTCTGGGACACCTGTATACTGTCGTCAAGCGTATGACCGATTATTAGTACGGTGGTATCTAAGAAAATTTAAAGAATCTGATTGGATTAAAGAATGATGTATTATACAGGGTGCCTCAAAATTCGCGATTTCCGAGTTCAGAGCGTTGTAGAGAATCACTTTAGTGGTTCAATAATAAAAAAATATTCGGGACTTCCCCACAAAGATACATTGATCTGAATGTTGTAGCGTTTCAAAAATTTGCCGGTGAAGAAGGGCATAATCAATAATTAAATACTTTAGGGACTTCTTCAGATGCTTGGGTTTATAACATCACGGCGTTAACATCGTAGCCAGAGTAGAGCTATCATCTCAAAAACTGAAACGTTAGTTTTGTCAGTATGAGGTAAATTTTTGTTTAATTACCGTTCATTCCGTTTATCTAGCCTTGTATCCGTGTTAGGAATTATTTTTCTATTGTGGCCGCCTTGAGGCAGCGGATCAACCACGTGTTACCGCTTCAGAATTTCAGCTAGTGGAAGTGCTATAACTTTCCACCCGAATTTCACGTTGGGTTCGGTAATCCCGTTTCAACTTTCCTATCTTCTTTTATCTCTTCACAACGTTTATGTTTCGGTCCCATTCGAGTACAATGGTCCGAACTTCTTCTTCTTCTTTTCTATCTCTATCTAAAATTTCATAATTTAATTATCTCCCGTTAGCGCATTTATTTACCATCGCTTAATATCGGACCAGTCGCACTTTACAAGAACTAACCTCAAATGTAAACAAGGTACCGGCTTGTCACCTGTCAGGTCATAGGTTAGCGTATCTTGGTAATTTCTTCGATGAGTGTTGGCGACAAGCGTCGTGAGTGCGCATAACCGATTGTGACTTCCGGAGAATTCAAAATATTACACTTTTTTCACTACGGGTTTAAGCGATTTATTTTACCGCCTTATAATTCGAGTACCGCGAAAGATTTTCGTGATGAGAAAGACATCATTGTGACTTTCGATATCGTACCACGAGGTGCGGAGAGTTATCGTCATTTTATTATCTTAATCTCTACCGTCGATCCACCAGTGGATGTCGGTATAATCATACCGTATCGAATGGAAGTTTCTCTAGATTAGAGGTAATCATGGAATTTTTTGCAATACCTTAAATTCCCGTTAGAAACTTTTTTGGGAGAGTCCCAATCGTAGTCGTGCTTTGGGAGAATACCAATATTAGTCGCTATACCGCTTGAAATTCCATCCTGAAAGCCATGAGGACATAGGACTATCGTCCAACTTTTCGGGTGTCCCGATCCTTATTACGGATGCCGTCGTCCTCGATCCATTGCCAGCGATCCAAACAACACCAAAGATAAGTGGTACCCTTTAGTTTTGCGTGCAAGAACCTCAAGTCACTTCACCGAATTAAGTTAAGTTGCACCGACGCCTCTTGAGATTAAGTTACCTGTACCTGTATTTCTTACTGACTTAGAAGGGCGAGTTGGTAGGCAGTTTTAATGCCCTTACCGACATGTGAGTGAGCGACACATGCCGTAGCGTTAAGCTCGTGTCTTTTGTGTGTATTTTCATTTTGTAAAAGATACAGATCTGAATCTTCTTTAGTTACTAGATAAATTGTTCGATCATGACCTGCTTCACAGATGACTTGACTTAGCAATTTCACAACACATTTAACTTTGAATTAGTCAGAATTTAAACAACCATGTAAAGTTCATTAATAGACAATTTTTGTTTTAGTAATTTTCATTTAATTCAGTCTTATTTCACTGACCTTCTGCGGGGGTTGTTGATAGTGTTAAACTGCAGTGGCGCCCAATATCTTTTATCTGCCTAGTTTTGGAAATTTAAAAGAATCCTTACTTCGACCTAAATGCTCTCCGGCGTAAAGCTGCCATTTGCTTTTGTGTTTGCACGGTTCTGAACAAGAAGTTGCTACAATGTGCACTCTTTGAACTGCATTTTCTTTAAATGCAGGGTAAAATTCCAGTGTTTATTGTTACTTATGGTGTAGATGATTGTAGATAATAATAATAATATAAAACAATTTCTTGAAGTATTTTCTTTATTTTGGTGTAAAAAAATCTTAAATTTTTGTAATTTTTCTTAAAAATGGAACAGCGACGTGGCTAGAAATAAGTGTTACTATGGATGCAGGCAACTATAAATTTTGTCAAAATCTGTCACCCCGCTAAAAATTTGATTCAAATGATGGATTTTAATTCAAATAATGAATACGCAGACATGTATTTGGTTTTAGAGGTATCAGATAACAGACCTGTGGTATCTGCTCGCCTATACCATGAGTCTTTCGTCGCAGAACGTGCAGGCATTATGATGATTCCACACATGGAAAAGTAGATTCTTGCCCCTTACCGCAACGATCCAAAAATTGGCACACGAAACTTGGGTCGTCAGTTAGATGTGCATCTTTCTTTAGTGGGCAAGCTGCTTAAAAGTAGCAAAATTGACATTACTTGACTATGTCAGTTATGAGGTTTCGATCGTATCTTAGCAATACAAATAGACATCATAAGATAGGTCAGAACATTAAGCAATAGTAAGACGATTCAATCCATTTTAAAAATTAGGAACTCCGGTGAATAAAGCGACATTAAGCGCAGATGGGCGAAGTCCTACTTCGGCCAGTTTCGACCATTACTGTGAGATGTTCGTTCGAACCCAAAGTCTCTATATCTATAGGTCTGAGCGAGTCCACTAATCGCGTTTCCATGTTGATGACGTCAAAACGGTTTGCCTTTTGGCGCGAAGTTTGAATACATTGGTCAGCAAGCAAACTGCAGTACACCGGTGTATTTTTGCGTGAATGTTCAAACTTCGCGCCAAAAGGCAAATCGTTTTGACGTCATCAACATGGAAACGCGATTAGTGAAGTAAATACATATTCACTATTGACACTCAATTCAGTCATAAACTAATTCGACCAAACAAGCTTTTTTTTAAGGTTTCATGACGAGCACAAGTGGTGTCCCCAATCGCTGCTTGACCCAAGTGCCTCTAATGAGAATAGTAATTCGCACTTGGCTAATCAGTATCAAAATGCTTTCAAATGTAAGATCGGAAGCTGCACTGTCAGAAAAGTTTGGTCTTACCTCACCATTTTCTTCCACAACCACGTGGGGAACACCAAGAAAACCTCAACATTTCGCACATTTTGAAATGATCTGCCGTATAGCAATTTCTGCCAGGAAATGGTGAGAAACACAAAACTTTTTGACAGTTCAACTTCCGATCTTTCAATGAATAACGTTTTTGTCATTGAACTATTTGTGTCCCAGGACTGAGTGTCTTAAGATCCTGGGATATTTCTGATGTGTTTTTCTTCAAATAGGAAGTAAATACGATGATAATAAGCTGGCATAAAAGCCAAAAAGAGACTGAAATTATTATTTTTTTTGGGTAGAGGACTAATCATACAAATGCGCCACTGCTCTCTGTAGGAACCCTGTCGAATTAAATGACACGAACCGTTATGACGTCACATTCCCTCTCGCCCCCCGTAACGGCACCCACCCATACTTGGCAACTCGCTCAGACCTATAGATTTAGGGACTTTGATTAAACCCATGATTAATGCTACCTGTAAAAACAATACGGCTTGAGAAATTTTACAATTCCAATTTCGATCACTTACTTTGGTCAGAAGAAATGGATGATCTGGTGCCTCTTTAAGAAATGTATTCAGTTTCTCCGGTGTAAAAGTCTTGGCTTTTTTTGGTCGATGGTCTTCGGACTGGCGTTTTAGAAACTTCTGCAACTTCATGTAATGTTCTAGGTGGATGTTATGATGAATATTCAGGGTACTTTTAAGCATTGAGTAGAAAGTCCATAGTGAGGAAGACTTGTACTTCTTGGCTAATTCAGCAAAATACACAAGTAACACATTTTCAGAGAAAGAAGTCGTTTTTTGTCTTGACTGCCAATCCATAAAATTCTTATATGCAGCATCATACTTCCTTTTTGATTTTGTAGGTAACAGATTCTCTGTTGTGCTTGCGGCTAGTTGTAATATTTCGGTAGGTGTACACCTGCGCATTTCGTCTTCAACAGAAGTATTCGTATCACTCATCTTGTACGCGAAACAAACGGAAATAAAAGTAGACTTCACAAAATTCACCAAATTAGTAATGTTTGTAAAAACTAATGTCATAGTGATAGCAACATCGTGCCAAAACAATGCATATGATCAAATTTTGATGTAAGGATTGAGTAATATTACTCCACCGAATTGTCAATAGAAATAACTGTCATTTCGTGCCCAAATCGGTTTAGTAATTCATAGTTGTAGATAATAGATATTTACATAACAAGTACTGTAGTAAATCTTGTTACCATTGGTATTACTATAGTAATAAGAGTCTTGTCAACAACATTTTTAATAAGAACATCTCATCTCTTCATGGCCCATTAATTTATAATATTTTGGTGATAAAACTATCCTGATTATATAAAGAATATAAATGCGTTAAAATTCATTCATTAAAAGAATATAAATGTTTTTAATGAATCAAAAAGATTCCTACGTTGATTGTGATTAAAAAAAAACATCGGTAAAATGTGCCACCCGACTATCTCTGTCTGATGGTCGGTTTTTTTTTCCTGGTGAGTAAGGGTGTGAAGTGGATGTCCGTACTTATAAATACTCATAAATAACAAAACTCAAGTGCTGTGATGGTGTAATCCTTTTGTGAAGTAAGTACCTTATTAAGTCATACACACTTGCATTTTAGTCTTTCTAATAAAAAAAAAATATATCTATTTGCTGCTTTAGAACGATTCAAAGTCGGTCGAGTCGTAATTGGTACTTTCGTTTTGGGGTATTTATGATAAACGGTTCGTTTTTTTTGTTAAACTACAATAAAACGACCATCAGGGCTTCTTAATTCCTTGTTAATTTATTGTTTTCTTCGAGTTCATATTTGTTTATCGCGACTATCGCTGTGTGCTAGTCGTTTTTTTAGTTGTGTGAAGGGGAATGGGGTGAAGTCGATTTAGAATTAAGAATTAAATTATGAAGAATATTTTATTTAAATCATCAGAACAGAATAACTTAGGATTCATTTGTAGATTTTTTTTAACTTCTCTCCGTATCAAAATCACACGCTTGCAATAAAATTTCCATCGGTAACTGTTTCGAGAAATATCCCAATATGTGAAAAATGAATGAAAAATCGTATTGTCTCGATACGTTAAAGTTTCGAGAGATAATAGAGTACGACTTTGTTGTAGTAGGTCGGGAATAGATTAAAATTTAGAAAAACGAAATTCACTACATGTTCGGTTCTTTGATTATGCTTTAAGTAATAAAATCTTCGTCACCACGACGGACGGATTATTTGTTTACATTACTGGGGAGCTCCTCTTGAACCACTCAGTTCCCAGTTTAAATATCAGGATTTGAGTTTCTCTGCGTTTTGAGCCCGTGAAATTTCTGGTTCTAGTAGGTAAAAATTTTACGGGCGTAATTTTTTTTTCAATTAATGGAAAATGTATGTATAAAATCCGCAAATTTCCAGTTTCCATAGTACGTAATGGCAAAATGTTTTTTAATTGAAAAATGTAATTTTCGTAAATGTAGTCCGAAATTTTTCCTCACTGGTCGCCGGGGAAAGTTTAAAATTACTTATTATTTTATTATTTTTATTTGAGAAAAACGCATTTAATTTTTTTTAACCAAACCTTTTACCTGACACATGAGTTTTTGGGCCTTTTTTACTTTGTTGTTTTCTGTGATTTAAAAATTAACTCTTCATAATAATACATCCCGATAATCAATAAAAATAGTTCCCTAATTCACTTTTAACAATTTTAACATTTTAAATTATCATAGTTTCTATATTGGTTAATATTTTTTAAGTCAGAACCACACAGGAAAAGCAAAATTGTCGTTTAATGTTATTATGCAAAAAACTATTTTTTAAAAACCTGTATCCACTTGTGTCTTTAATTGTACGAATTTTACATAAAAATCCTCATCTCTAATAAGCCACCTGCTACCGGTGGATTTTACACTTAACCAATAAGACAATTTGCTTTCAAAAATGTTTTGCTTTAAAAAATCCCGAGATTAACACCATAATTTCCATTTCAAGAAAATATTGCAAATCCCTAAACTCCAATCATCCAAAAGCAATTAAAAACGAATTTGAGTTTCTTAGCTTACCTACTTAGAAAAAGACGTTTAGAGGGTGATAGCCCCACTTCTTTATCCTACTACAACAACAAATAAAGGGATGAAAGCCCTATGTATAAATATCTTGAAAAAAAATATTTAAATTCTTTCAGTCTGTGAACACTTGTGTTTTTGACTGTGCTCGACTTCTGAATCAATTTACTTTTCTAAATCTCTTTAGTGAGTTTTTTTGTTCAAAGTGGGTGAGTTGCTTGTATCAGAATTGCTGTTTATTACAGATATAGAGAGTGTTTATCGTTACTGGCAAATTTTTGTTTTTTAGATTAGATTATTATTTGCTTTTAATTATTTTATTTTACAATGGCGAACGGTTCAATAAATCATGTAAGCACATCAGTTAAACGAAAAAGTAGAAAGCAAATTGTGAAGCGGTTATGGAAAAATGTTAGAAAGAGTTCCAAAAGTGAAAATGTAAATAGCGGTTTTGAGTCAGAGTTATCGGACGATGTCTTTGAAATAGAAAATGTTTCCAATAATACAAATTTTTCTCTCAGTGGTCGTAGAATTGTAGATATAAATCATTTGTTTAATACTATAAAAAATTTAAAACACGATCAATTTAATTGCAATTTTCAGAACTTTGATATAATTGCGGAAAAACGAATAGGTTTAAAAAGTATATTTACGTATAAGTGTAACATGTGTAGAATTGTAGATACTTTCAGTTCAGAACCAGAAAATGCTAGATGTGAAATTAATGAATCTATTGTTTGCGGAAATGTTGCTGTAGGTGGGGGTCATGCGCAATTAACTGAATTTTGTGCCGCTTTAGACATTCCACAAATGAGTTCTAAAAAATACGTTAACACGGAAAGAAAAGTTTTTGAAAATACGGCAACATTGGCTATTGATGAAATGCTATCTGCTGGACAAGAAGAAAGTAAATTAGCGGTGGAATTAGGTGATATTGATGCTGATGGGGTACCTTTTATTACTGTAATTGTTGATGGAGCATGGTCCAAGCGTTCTTATAAGTCTAATTATAATGCTTTATCGGGAGTTGGATGTGTAATCGGTGCGAGAACCAAAAAAATTTTATTTGTGGCTGTTAAAAATAAATTATGCAAGTTTTGTAAACGATTCAAGACTGATAAGAAATCAGTGCCCCGCCATAAATGTTTTGCAAATTGGAAAAAATCATCCACATCAATGGAGGCAGGTGTTATTTTAGAGTCTTTTAAAAAGTCTGTTCAGATGCATAATTTAAGATTTAAATTTATTATCGGTGATGGAGACAGTAGTGTGTATAAGAAAATTCAAGCATATGGACCATATGGACCAACATATTTTATTCAAAAAATTGAGTGTAGAAATCATGTTTTAAGAAATTATTGTACAAAATTGCGCAAAATTTCAAAAATTCCCAGAACAGACCTTCAAGTTAGAAAATTTTTGCGAACAAATATACTTAAATTTAGAACAGCTGTAGTAAGTGCGATTAGATACAGAAAAAATGAAAATTTGCCATTCTCAGAAAAAATCGAAAATTTAAAACGAGACATTCACAATGGACCTGCTCATATATTCGGTGATCACAGTAAATGCGCAACTTATTTTTGTAATAAAGTTGGAAATACCACAAATTTGATTGAGTATAATAATTTTAAAAATAGTTCTCTCTACGATATATTTTTACCAGCATTAAATAGAGTCGCGAATTTGTCAGTTAGTTTACATTACGACGTGGCTAATAACATAGTGGAATGTTTCAATTCTGTCGTTAATAAATTTGTAGGTGGGAAACGAATTAACTTTTCTCTTGCCGGGTCTTACCAAGGGAGATGTTATGCGGCAGCATTGAATTTTAATTGTGATCATACTTTTGTATATAAATTTTTAAAAAACAATTTTAAAGAAAGAGTTATAAATTATGTTCGTTCAAATGTCCGGATTGTCATTTCTAAAATAAAGTAGTTTTATAGTTAGAGTCAAAAGAGTGCAGTAGGCCTATTGGGGAGAGCACTTAAAAAAAAACGCGCCGTCTCTCTGTACCCCAAGGGTGATGTGGAAAACAGTGAATTATATTACAGTTTAAAAATATTATTTCTCAATACACTTGCTACAAGTACCTTCGATGTTTGTTGCCGAGAGCGATCAGTTGGGTCTTTACCTACTTTTACCCGACAGCAGTTTATTACAATTGGGCGGAACGTCAGTGACCCCCTAGTGAGCGGTCGTAAATCATGAGATTTGAATAAGATAATTTGCGCTAGTTATACTGTTGGTTGCCTATTTTTGATTTGTTTTTTTGTTAATAACTTCAAAATTATAGCATAATGACAAAAACAAAAATGTCACCTCCATAGAGGTTTTAATTCTCCACATGTTGGTATTTTTTTTAACTTCGTAGGTTGCTTCATATTCCTTAAAAACGAAAAATGGGAATTTCAGTTTTTAATTAATTAAAGTCAAATTTTTCACTTTTTCAAAATTCGAAGATGTCACCTCCATAGCTCTACCTGAGACGCATACATACAGAGGTCGAGCGATTTTTCAAAGTCCAAAATGCGCTTCAAAAACGAAAAATCGTAAGCCATATACCGGGTATAGCGTAGCGTAGACCCTTAACACTTGGGCAACATTTGAAGTTCCGCTGCCGCTGTCAAGTTACAGTTACAGCAGGTACCAAATAGTAATTTTATGGCTAATTTACACTACACGAAAGCATTAAACCGGCAAAGTAGCAATTTCGGTAAAATTCACCACCCGCTTGTGTGATTTTCTAATTTTTTACTCCTTTTGTATAATGAGTTTCGACAATTAAGCCATACACACTTACATTGTTAGTCTCTCTGTTAATATCTACTGCCGTAGAACGATTAAAAATCGATCGAGCCTTAATAAATGGTCCCCAAAGTTCGATACTCGTCGCGTCCATTTCATTTATCTGTTGAACTTTTGCGTAAGTATCTTTTTCACTGCACGTTCATCATTTGCTTTACATCTGCCTAGACTTTCGATAAAATCATCCTAATCTCCTGCTAGATATTTGATATTTATGCAAATTTTTTACAGTGTCAACAAATGTTTGTTCATCAAATGATGATGACGTGTGATAAACAATAATGAATTCGCGCTTGTAAAGAGAAGTTTCTAAAGATGCTTCTAGATGTTCAAGTGTAAGTTACGCATACTTACCGAAAACACACCTTGATGGTCAAAAAGATCCTGAATTAAACATAAACCGAACTCAATTAATAAATCAATCTCCGCTAATGTTTTCTTCGTTTATCGGACGGATTTTAATAAGTGCCGAGACAAAAAAAACCGCTACCGTACAAGTTGTGTATACAAAAAATCAGACCCTTTTGAGATGTTTATGACTGTCCTCTCGACTTAATGGTCATGGTTTTGTCCCCACGAAACTGACGTACGGCGATGTTCCAGAAAACACAGGACTCGTACCCAGAGTTTTAAACATTTATTTCGCGAAAACCAAACGGCTGAAGAGGACGAAAATTCGTTTCCGGATTCGTTTGGAAACTCGTCGAGGTTTGGAGCGCGGCGAAAACAGCGAAAAAGGTACGGTTTCGGAGGAGTTTCTTCCCCCGATTCGCATCTCTCAAGATCTAAGCGAGAAGGTTGCACGCGTTTTAGTATAGAGTTAACAAAAGAAATTGTTCGTTGTTGTTGTTGTTGTTGCGTCTTGTTCGATACAAATTGCTTACCAGTAACGATGTACTTCTGAAGAGCACCGACGATGTAAGGAAGTATTTGGGGACAATGACCCTCCAAAATAGAAAGATTTATCAGTCTCTTCACTTTTTCTTTAAGTTAGTGAACGGGGTTTTCGGGTTGTCCAAATATTTTAGCAGATCTAAAATTTCTGATCAATTGCGTCCAAAAATAATGCACCATCTCATTGCTTATTTCCAAAAAGCATCGGAAAACATTTTGAGGGTCTCGCCGGGACAGGTATAAGTCCCAGCACATCTGGGTAGTCATAAAATGGTAATTTTTCAATGTTTGCAAAAACCCTGTTCTAAAATTATTTAGATCTTATTTTGCTGTGCTGTGATGGTAAAACAAACGTGTAAATACTGTGGAGCATTTATGACGTTAACTTATTTTTAAACAGTTTCCACCAAACTTACCGCAAGACCCTATAAACATAATCACCCTCAAGTGGTGGGTCTTGTCTGATGACCAGAATTGATCCCCAATAAATTACAGCCTTTTCGTTGATTCAAATTTACTGGAATTTGGGAAAAAATATTTGCAAGTAAAGTTGCTGGACATACAGACAAATTTACTCAACCTGTGAAGTTGAGTTTTGTTTTAATCTAATGTGGACTTGTAAAAATAGAGTTGAGGAATGATTAAAATTTAGATTAGCTTAAAAGTGCAGTATGAAAATTTTCAAATTTCGCTTAAATTAAATAAAAATATAATTGTCAATTTTGACATGTCAAATCACTTGCTTTCATTGTTTTGTAACTTTTTCACTTACTAGTTAATAGAAACATAAGTTACTTACGAGTAAAAAAATGAAGAAAATTTGAGTTTCTTATGTCTCAAACAATGACAGAAAATGTATTTTTATGTCAAAGTTGAAAAAACAATATTTTTTAGCTAGAGACAAATAATTAAAAAAAATACAGGGTGTTCCAGAACTCGCGCCCCAGAGAAAAAGGGCTTATGGAGGCAATAATTCTGAACCAAAATTTGGAAACCATATTTTTTTAACTCAAAAAATAACCGAGATAAGACAAAAAAACTGTAGCCAATCCTGAAGCTGAACAGAATTTGAAAATTGGTAACTATGGACACATACTATCATCCATTGGTCAGTTAAACATTAAGCCTCATTTCCACGGTCCGTTCTAGAGAGAACAGAATTTGATTTACGATGGAATTTGAGTTATTGCACCATATTTTGCGGTCAGAAAATTTGCAAATCTTATTGCACCCTTGGTTTACAATCCTCTGTTCCGATTCGGGCGGACAAGCTGGTTGAAACGCCGAACCACCACATGGACTGCTACATTTGATCATAACCAAACAGTTTTAATTACTCCAATTCTTTTAATTTAAACACTAATTTTTTATCATAATGTTAATAAGGTAAATAACACATATAAATGAGGATTAATTTTAATAAAGATGGTGATAAATGTAGATGAACGTACTTATTTCCTGCATTAAAATTTACAAAATCATTGTATTAAAACACGCGTGAATGAATGCAGGTAGAAACGTTTCTTATCACTGTGAGTGGATTTACCCTTTTGAAATAACCGACAAGTCTGTATTTTTGTGGATTTGGTCAGAGTTATTACCTGAAAATTAACTCTATACTAAAACGTGTAGGGTAACCCTCACTCTAAAGTTGAGATGTTCGAGTTCGAGCGGGTACGTACTTTCAAAATTATCTCCTCCCGAACCGTACCATTCTAGCTCTTTTTGCCCCTCTAGAAAAATCGACGAGTTTCCAAACTAACAAAGTGGCCGGTTTTCGTCCTTTTCGGCCGTTTGGTTTTCGAGAAATAAATTTTTAAAAATCGTTTTCGTTCGTTCGGCTTTGCTGACGTGGTAGATGTTTCAAAATGCTTTAATGTTCGTGGGGACAAAACCATAACCATTAAATCGAGAGACATCATAAAGATGCAGTAAACATTTCAGAAAAGAGTCTGATTTTTTGTATACACAACATATACGGTAGCGGTTTTTTTTTGTCTCGGCCCTTATTTAAATAGATCCGAGCAACCAAGAAAACATTAGCAGAATTTGATTTCTTTAATCGAGTTCGGCTTATTTTTAATACAGGATCTCTTTGACCATCAAGGTGTGTTTTCGGTATGTATGCGCGAAACTTACACTTAAAAATCAGTAAGCGCGAATTCATTATTTAATCACAGATCATCATTTGATGGACAAATATTTGTTGATACTCTGTATAAAAAATTTGCATAAATACCAAGTATCTAACAGGCTTTTTTTAGGGGTACTTATGCAAAAGTACAACAGATAAATGAAATGAACGCGACGAGTATCGAATTTTATTACGACTCGGTCGATTTTTAATCGTTCGGCGGTAGTAGATATTAGAGAGACAAAAAATGCAAGTGTGTTAGGCGTAATTGCGGAAACTCATTACACAAAAGATGTAAAAGATAAGAAAATTTAAGAATCTGCTAATTTACCCGTTTAATGCTTTTGTATAGTGAGTACTGCAATTAAGCCATAAAATCACTATTTGGTACCTGCTGCAACTGTAACTTGACAGCGGAGCTTCAAATACTGCCCGAGTGTTAAAGTTTTGCAGATAGAAATTGGTTTTTATGGCAGCGAAATAAAAATTATCTAGTCATTACCACAGCCCTCCGAGAGCTGACCGTACCCACAATAAATCATATTGTTCCGATATTCCACAGGGCCGGGATTGTTTACACGCTGAGAGTACTACCTGCGAGCTACGTTGTAATAGTAAGGGTTGGTGCTATCATTCAACAGATAAAAGTGAAACGGCAAAAATTTGTCACAATAAATTCTGCTACAGATTAATGACGACAATATTTAATATTTCTAAATGCATTATCAGATCATTAAGAACCAATAATAAATATAAGTAGGTAGTCTAAAGTAGCTACATATCACATATCCAAAGATCAGACTGTATGAATGATCCAAGATTACAAAAAGTTACTTATTTTTTCAAAGTAGGTGAATTTTAAAATTTTGCGTTAATATTACGCTTCACTACACAATTCGGACCTGGGCAAGACCAGCAGCATATTATTTATGACAGGGTAATATTTGCGGTATTGCTCCATTGTTGGCATACTTAACTGCGGCACAATGGGACCCTACCATAAAAACCAATTTCTATCTGCAAAACTTTATGACCAGTATTTTTTACGTCTCTTCTTGGGATCTGAAGTGGTATCTAAACAAACTGCCCCTTCCGGGTGACGAAGACTTTATTACTTAAAGCATAATCAAAGAAACGAACGTGTAATTAATTTCGTCTTTCTAAATTTTAATCCATTCCCGACCTACTACAACAATAGCGTTTCGAAACAATACGATTTTTCATTAATTTTTCGCATATTGGGATATTTCTCGAAACAGTTACCGATGGAAATTTTATTGCAAGCGTGTGATTTTGGCACGGGGAGAAGTTACAAAAAAAACATATCTACAAATAAATCCTAACTTATTCTGTTCTGATGATATAAATTAAATATTCTTCATAATTTAATTATTAGTTCTAAATCGGCGTCACCCCATTCCCCTTCACACAATTAAAAAAACGACCATCACACAGCGATAGTCGCGATAAACAAATATGAATTTGACTAAAACAATAAATTAACAAGAGATTAAGAAGTCCTGATGGTCGTTTTATTGTAGTTTAACAAAAAAAGAAAAACGAACCGTTCATCATAAATACCCCGAAACGTAAGCACCATTTACGACTCGGCCGACATTTAATCGTTCTAAAGCAGTAAATAATAGATATTAGAGAGACTAAAAATGCAAATGTGTATGATTTAATTAACGTACTTATTACACAAAAGGAGTACACCATCACAGCAGTTGAGTTTTGTTATTTATGAGTATTTATAAGTACCGACATCCACTTCACACCCTTTCTCACCAGAAAAAAACCGACCATCAGACAGGGATAGTCGGGTGGCTCATTTTACCGATATTTTTCATCAATAACAAAATCTGCTATTTGGTAGTTTGGTACTATTGTGTAGTGAGTACTCCAATTAAGACTTAAAGTCATTGTTCATGCAGAGATAAGGAGGAGGTATATAAGGATTTGTTAAAATAATGTTCACTATAAATGAACCGATAAATAAGTATGAATTCGAAGAAAACAATAAATTCACAAGGAATGAAGAATGCGAAATCTCTGAAGAATGGGACCGGACATCCTGATAATCGTTTTATTTTAATCTAACAAAAAAAAAACAGAACCTTAAATACCCCAAAAAGTACGAGTATAATTAAACAATGTTTAAATACATAAAATATTGTTTTTCTCGAGAGAAACGGCACTTATTAAAATCAGTCCGAGCTGTGAAGAAAACATAATCTGACATTAATTAATTACGGATCCGTACTCTCAATTTACAAAAAAATACGATTTTTCACGCATGTTTCGGATACAAGTATTTGCTTTGAGTGAGCTATATGAGTTTTTTAGGTCCCTATTTCGGTAAAAAAAGAATGTTTTGAAAGGTAACTGGAGAATTTCATGAAAAATTATCAACAGCATTTTTTCTTCTTAAACTGAGAATCTATTGTGTGATTGCATGAGTTCAAGAAAAAGCGCAAATAAACCTTTTTTCAAAAAGCGGGTATGCTTATCAATACTCGAGAATCACTAGAAAATCAGGGGCAGTTAGAGGAAATCACTAAAAATCAAAAGAAAATATTAGAACATCGGGGGCCAATCATTAGAAAATCAGAGAAAATCACTAGGAAATCAGGGAAAATTAGACGAAATCCCAAGAAAATCAGGGGAATTTGGACGAAATTACAAGAAAATCCGAGAATGTTAATCGAAAACACAAGGAAATCAAGGGAAGTTTGTCGTATGCCATTTTTGAAAAATATTAACTTCTAGGATTAATCTTCCTGAAAAATCAGTGTGTTAGTCTTAGGAAATCACTATGAATCAGAGGAATTCATTACGAAATCAGGGAAGCTTTGACGAAATACAAAAAAACAAAGAAAAATAGACGAAATCGATGGAAAATTATTAGAACATCAGGGGCATTCAATAGGAAACCAGGGATTGTCAGACGAAATCACAAGGAAATCAGGGAAGTTAGGCGAAATCAAAAGGAAATCAGGGGAAATTAGCGAGAAAATAAAAGGCAGTTAAGTGTGTGTCATTTTTGACAAATCATCTTATCAATAAGAAATCACCAGACAGACGATATGGGAAAATCATTAAGATATCAATAGAAAATCAGGAGTTAGACGCGACATTAAAAAAAAATCAGGGAAAGTTAGACGAAATCACACGGAAATCAGGGGAAGTTAGACAAAATCACAAGACAATCAGCGACAAAATCAGGTGAACTCAGCCCCTGGTCAATACCAATTTATAAATGAATAAACTTAAACAAACAGGTCGTTTCCAAACAATGGATCCCAAAATATAAATTACTGTAACCCATTTATAATTATTGCTCACTTCTCAAAATGTTCTACAGTTTTTTGACTCGACCATTTTTCTGTATGTCCATTTTAAATATGACAGCGAAAATCTCGAAAGCGTATAATAATTTTTATTATCGAGAATATTGAAATGCAATGTTTATTTGCGATTTAACGAATTTACAGACGATTTCTGTTAAGTCATAAAATGGTTGGGACCCATGACAGGTACCAGAGCTTCTCAAACGCAAAAGCGACCGTAAAAGATTGGACAAATTTTGTAACTTCAATCATCTCCGTTAACATCATGGCTACGTCAATATTCTATTTATTTATAATTTTTTTTATTTCTTTGATTAAATAGAAATTGAGTAAGAGAGCGAACTCTGTTATTCTTTATAATCTTTTTTGGACCAGTTTTGTAACTGCTGCTCTATTGTCGATGGTTTGTTGTTTTCCTTTTCCACCCCTGTCATCAGATGTTTTGAACAAAGATCGAGAGTCGTACTGCATCACATTCACAAAAGAAAATCGTAAATTGGGTAATTAGGAGATGGTTATTACTGATTTACAACAGCCTCATTTTATGGCTTAGAGGACACCAACTCAGAAATCGCCTGTATTCATAGAAACTCACCAATTTATATAAATTTGCGAGATTCTGTTGTATATTTTTTTATTGCTATGACGTGGTGCCCAAATGGGAGACTACACCGTGTGTCTTATTTTTTTTTCTTTTATTGTATGAGTAATAGAATTTGCAATAGACTCAGAAACCACGAAAGACGAAGCCTGTCTGATTTATGAATTTTTTGCGTAGTACTGTTAAATTTTTAATAGCGAAGCGCGTTGGTTTTAGAACATTAAAACCTTTTATTCTTTTTTTGATTCTAAAATTTTCAGGAAAATCTACATTTTGCCATGCGTAATTATTTCTATCAGAGTTTCAAAAAACGAAAACCACAAAATATGAAGTTATCTTAACACTTTCTTTGTTAAATGTTAAATGACAAAATGCAATTAACTAGGTGGCCATCGGAATTCTTTAGAACTCGTTTTTTTTGTAAACCAAATTTTTCCGAGGCCATCTTTGTTTCATAGTATATCAAATAAACAATCTCAAATTAAAATCCAACTCCACGGAAAAGCGAGGTTCACGAAAAAAGAGATCTACAGAATTCCGAGGGCCACCTAGTTTCAAGATCATAATTTGTGAAAATTGTAGAGCTCTACGGCAAATTTGAGAGGATTTATGTATTGACTTAAATCACGAACGGGTCTTTGGGTGTTCAAGTAGTCGTTTATCTTCAATCCAATGTATAAATCTTCTCAACTTTGCATTGTTTTTGCATTTAAGGGACTCATATGTTTTATATCAAGTATACAGCCCAGTCAGAGGCAAAAAATCTTAGACGTCAATGTCATCTAATTGTGTAAATAAAACGCCACTTAGAATTTGTAACCTTATTTTTTAAAGTGGCAGTTTTGACAGTTTTTTATTTCTTAATTTCAAAATACAGACTGGTGTCTGGAATGTGGCGTACTATCTTAAAAAGGTGTAATTAGATGGTCCCCTAAAGTACTAAAAAAATGTTAAAAAAAATCTACCATCTTTGTTTTCACAGTAGGACCAAAGTAAAATTAGAAAAATGGCAACATTGCTGAACTGTTCTCCAATAATTTAAACATCCAGTATTCAAAACCATAGTAACATTGTTGTTGTATTGTTGGCTTTACTCAGGTCGCTTCATGAATGAGTAATGCAACTATGGTTTTATGTGAACGATGCCAATTCTAGTTTTATCGGCATATTGCAGTCATGATAATTCATAATTGACAACATGTCAATACTTTGATGACAAAAATGCGCAAATTACACTCAAATTTTTAAAATGGCAGAAAAATGACTTTGATTTTGTGTCCTCGGCTGTATCAAGGAATTTGATTCTATAAATCAAAAGACAAGGTTGCTTTGTTTTGCGTTCATGATAACGCTTTGTGCTAGCAACAGAATGTGCTGAAAATGTGATTGTTGAGGGGGTGAGTAATAACAACCACCTTGGTTCTATCAATCCTATCGTTTATTAACAAAAGCCCATCTAATACAATAATATTAAATTGAATTAAATATAACAGTGATGTTAAAAATGTTAAGTAAATCTATTGTTCGTAAACATTACAACCGACGTAACTAGTTTACGGTCGTTGGTACGCAACCGTATGCTGCTGTCGATGCATCCACAACTAATTGTCACATCACGATTGCTTCACCGTTGACTGTGAGCCGCTCTACTTTCGATACTTCCAGGTGAACAATCCCTGATTAATCGATGATTAATCGGTAAATTACAAAAGGTTTCAATGAGAAAGAAAAAGAAGAATAAATAAAACATAATTCTATTGTATATATTTTAAAAAATTTTACATTTCCATAAACATAGTGGTCCATAATAGTGATGTGCCGAGTACAGTTTGACTCGAGTCAGACTCGATCTACTCGAATACCAATTTATTTTGATTCGGGTACGCCGGACTCGATTCCGGTACTCGAGTCAGAAAGAATCGATTCGTACTCGCTAACTCGATTCGATTTATGCGAGTCCAACTGACTCGAGTCTCGTATTTGATTTTGGTTAACTCGCTCGCAAACTCGCAAACTGTTTACTTTAGCAATGAAGTGGCGCGGCCGCGCCGGCGCCAGTCTAATAATGCAAACAAGTTTGAACGTGCAGCTTTTTGTTTTGATTTCTTTGTTTTGTGTCAGTTAGCTAGCAGTTCTTGTGAGTACTGAGTTCTACTGAGTAAATTTATTTCATTGTTTATTAATACCGGAAGTGAAGTGATTTGATTAGATTGTAATTAACTTTATTATAGAATGGCGCCGAAAAAAACCTTAGGTGTATGGAAGTGTTTTGAGAAAGTGGACGGCAATAAAATAAAGTGCAAAAACTGTGACTCCGTATTTAAAGATTTCAAAAACACAACTAATTTGTTAAAGCACCTAAAAAATTTCATCCTATTATTTACTCGACTCATATTGACAATTCTATTGTCTAACTACCTCCCCCTTGGACTGGAGTCCAAGAAGGTTGACCAAATACTTTTTTTGAACAGTTATTTTAAATAACTTTTATTTTCTTATCTCTATTTTGATTTTTTATATATTCAGTTAATTATGTACGGTATTGTGAGTATGGTTTAGGTTATTGCTTAGGTGGATACCTTCCCAAATGTTATATTCTGAGCAGTTGAGTTTGTGTACCTACTTTTGCACAATTAAAATGGTTTGATTTTAATGCTTACTATATCTGTCTAGTGTTTAGATTGTAAAATAATTAGTATCTGCCGTCCTTGGAATTTTTTTGATGCCACCAAAATGGGTTGTATCTGATGCCCTAACTTGTGACCCTTTGAAATCCTGGTCACGGCACCAATTGAAATAATTCGGAAATCCTCTCTTTGGAGGTTGATGATCATGATGATGTTGTTGATGGTTATGGTTTATGGTTATGGTAAAAGATGTTATAAATGTTGGTTGGAATGGACCCAAATTGTACGTTGTGTTTTTGCTCAGAAAGAAAGAAAAGAAATATTTAGAATCAAATTCTAAATTATTCATGTTGTGTAACCCCAAATTCAGTGAGGCCGCAGTTTACAAGACAAATGAAACACAAAGGAATTCTTTCAATTATTGTTTATTAACAAAATCAAATCAAACTGATTTGAGTTTTGGCCGTCAATTATTTGAATTGTTTCAAATCAAACGTTTTGTCGGAGACACCACTCTGTCGCAATTTTTAGAAAATAAAACTGTTCGGAACTTAAGAGTTTTTGATTATTGCTCATTTAGCATTTTTTTCTCGTTCTGCGCGTGCGTTTTCACTCGCAATCGCCTTCTCTGGAATATCAGAGCATCGTGTGACTTGCAATGTTCAATCCTCAAAGTATATGAAGTAAAATGAAAACTTTGAGAAAAAAAAATAAAATTTGGTTTGGTCTCGAATGGAATTAAATCTGCAAATGGATTTGCATGAGACTCAAACAGAATCGGACTTCGAAAGTCAAAATTAAATTAAATTAAATTAAATTAATCACGTGTACAGTCGAAGAAGATTGCCGTGTCAGAAAGACACTTGAAATTGATTATTAATTAGAATCAAATTTGAATAAATTTGAAATTTCACTACAATAGAGTTTTGGAATGTTTCGCATTTTGTGGATGTGCAAAGGAGTTACAGCTTTCGCGTAACATTAAGGTACTGATTATTAGGATGTTCAGTTTTTCGCCTGGCAAAGCGACACGGTGTGGCGGCGGCAATAAGCGGCGGCCAGTAGCGGCAGTCTGAGGCGGCCAGTGGCGGCAGTCAGAGGCGGCTAAAGAGTAAACGGTTGGCCAGAAGATACGTAAGGCGGCAATCAGAGGCTCGGACCTGTACGCTCACAACTGTGCAGAACCTTTTAGTGCCATTAGGTTTAGGTGTTGTTTGATTCAGGATCAAAATGCACAAAATAAAGTTGCAGTCAAATATTTTGACAATGAATGCGTTTTAACATGGAGACGATCGGACTTGCTAAGCAGCGCTGATTAGTCCGGTCTCAATTTATGCATCTAGAATTGCACCTTGGTGACAAGTTCTAGGAAAAATTGTCTTTGATTGGAATTACATTGTAATCGATTAATTCTCTCTATTGTAGTTAGTCAGAAGTCAATAGAATCGAGTAAATTGACGAGCAAGCTCAAGCCAAACGGCTTAGCGTACGATTGTTTGACAAATCAAAATATTCATAGCGTCAGATGCATTGTTAGAAAAAAACTAGAATCGAAATTCTTGTGGACGCTAGAATAGAATCTGATCATTTATTATTGATCGCCTCGCACTCAGAAGGAGCATAAAATGGAGGGAATCAATGAAAATGATACAAGAAAAATTAGTCTCAGAATAAATCAGAATAAATTTTGATTGTTAAATCAAAAAAAAAAAACACACAGAACTCATAGTTCTGACGACTGCACGAAAATTGTGAAATTAAAATCATTGTGTTAATTAATTTATGAATTAATTAACGAGAATTAGAACATCACACTGCAAGTACAAAATGGCGCCGAATATTCGTGGCGTCATCATCTCGAGCTGGCGGTACTCGTAAGATAATGCATGGTTCTCCTAGCTAATAAATTTCCCGAAGGCTTCACCCTAATTGACTCAATCTTTCGCGTAGGCTTCGCCCTAGCTGGTTTATTTAACTTTCCCGAAGGCTTCACCCTAACTAAGGTTTTGTGATCGCTTCGAGGTTTTAGCAAATCTATTGTTTTATTGCTTCGAAGGCTTCACCCTATCTAACGAGTTATATTCGCGTTGGCATCACCCTAACTGATGGTTTCACTTCGTTATCGCTTTAAATGGGAGACCCCAAATCAGGTAAAATCTCATCCTCGCGATAAATTTATAAACAAACAAAAATGAAAAGGAAGTGTGATCAAACTTACGTGGCAAATTGCACAAACACTTCACAAATAACAAATCGAAGGAATCGAATCGTGTAGAAGAATCAGAATTAGAATCAGAATCTCTCTCGAATTGTGTACAAGAATTGAATCAGAATTCGAATCAATCGAATAAGGAACCCGAGTCAGAGATAGCATCTAGAATCAGCATCCCTTAAATTTGCAGTTGCAGCCCTTTTTAAAAGCTTGGTCGTACCCGACGCTATCTTTCGACCAATCAGCACTACCCTTCCAAAGGGGACGCTGTTTCCTATTGGCTGTTCAAGTTCTCCCGAATTAACTTATGTTTTGTTGGTGTCTCTTTCAAATTGTTCGATTGATTTTTGATTGATTGACGATGATCGACCAATGCTCAAAAATTACAAAAAAAAAAGGTTTAAACTTAATTAGATTTTCTTCGAGTACCACAATGGCAACACGATCAATCTGTGGTTTTTGAATTAACATTTCAACTCAGATCTCCCTGACTATCTAATTAAATTAATTACAATTAATTTTGTTACATTAATGGTGGTACGGTCGTACCAAACGGAACAATTTGTCGCGAACCTGTAAGAAAGATACATCCTGCAGCAATGGAGCTTTCGAAGCACTCGACGAGAATTAATTACTAATTAATTAATTAGTAATCGCACTACGCTGACGCAATTTATGCCTCACTTAGTACTTTTGTTTCCATGCTGTTTTCCTACTGGTTTCAATGCAAGCACTATTAGAACTACTAGAATAAACGATTAAATAATTGATTTAATTAATTAATCGCCAATCCGAAAGAAGAGAAGGTCATGCTACGCTCTACATGCAAGTAGTTCTTCTACGACTCCAATTGCTTTACATGTCTTTGAAAACTTAAATCATTTAATTTACTCATTTCAATTAACGCGTCATCGAAGCGCGATTGAATGGAAAATTACCACATCTGGCTGGACGCAAAGAGCGTCTTCCAGTTCTACCTGCTCCCGGAAGGGACAAGAGGAATGCAGGCCAAAACAAAAAGGTTCGGACAGCGTCTCCAGATGGGAAACACGTGTTAACTGCAACACTTGTCGCGGTGACAAAATGTACAGTTTTAACAAAATTATGTCCGAAAAAATTCCGTTCGCGATCGCAAAGTCGTACCATTACAAGATGTATAGGATTCCTTAAAGCTGTCTCCAATTACTAATAAATAAATAATAATATTTAGTCTAAGTCGTGAGTATATTTGATTATGTTCTATGTTCTTTTGTTTATCTCCATAGAACTCTTATGCTATATGTTTTTATTTAATGTTTATTATTATCTTTCATTAAAAATTATTGATTTACTATTGTTATGTGTCATTATTGTCATTATGCTTAAACTAACCTACACGCTGTTTGAAGTTAACTCCTTTTCATTTTTTCCTTTTGTTCTAAAATCGGACTCTAGTTCTGGACTAAAATTTTCAGAATCGAATTCTGGACTCGACTTTCTATCTCGAGTCCAGCCGGACTCCGAATATTCGAATACCAACCATAGAATTCGAGTACTGGTCTCGAATCAGGGAATCGAGTCATGATTCGAATACTGTATAAACTGACTCGAGTCTACTCGATCCATCAAAACAGCGACTCGGCACATCACTAGTCCATAATGAGTTTATATGTATGACGTCTTTCTTAAAAACAACAAATGATGTGAAATTGAAATTCGACAAATTAAAATAAAATATTCAGAATTTCGTAACACTTTCTGTTATACCGGCTGTAGTAGTCAATTTAATTATGTTTGAATGGGACAATTGAAATACATATTTGATTGAATTAAGAGTATTCTTTATATACAAGTGTCCCAGAACTCGCGCCCTCGAGAGAAAGGGCTTATGAAGACAACAAATCTGAACCAAAATTTTAAAACAGAAATTTTTTACCTCTAAAAAAATCAAGTTAGAACGAAAAAACGGTATCCAATTTCGAAGCTAAACAGAATTTGAAAATAACTATAGACTCCTATGTACCCATTGGTCATATGAACATTACACTCTCGTTACCTAGAAAATTTTGGTGGCTTTTACTCCACCTCAAGAATAAGCTTCCGGGGTTGGTTGTTAATTTTTTATTCTTTCTTGAATACTATTAATCTTAATTAATTTTTGTTTTGAAATTTACCATCGGTATTGATGTCGGCTCCCTCTCTTGCTCTCTGGGGCGCGAGTTCAAAGACACTATGAATATTGTAAATAAAGTGCTGTATACATTCCTACATTTAATAGATATTTATTATACAGAGTGTGCCAGAACGTTTGCACTAAATTTTACTTATTACTAATTTTTCAACAAAATCAGAGATGATTTATTTCTTTGGATTCGCATTTCAAAGATTACTATTTCGTAATTTGCTGTGGTAACAGTGCTATTGCCGTACTTGCTAGGATTGCGTTAATAGCTTCATTACCATACCATAGTAACATATGCAAAATGGATTTGATAATCAAATATTATAGGAAAAATTACAATACTCGTTTTTTCCACTTATAACATTCATTTCTTAAATATAATTTGTTGTTATAACAATAGTACATTATTATTACACATATTTCATAAGGCGAGTATTGTAGCCGAATGAATTTTGATCATGAGGAGTGGTCAAATAGAATGAGTCCTACAAGTCGTCGTATAAAATGAGTGTAATATACTATTTTTTCTACTTTGTAAATAAATTTAAAAAATGCATCATTTGAAAGAAATTATTTTTGATTAAGGATTTTTGACAAGTTCGGTTGGTAAAAAAAAATTTCAAAAAAATATTTAAATTCAAATCTTTATGGCTGCGATCGTGTTTTCAATATCGTTCAATTTGATACTGACATTTGTCGCCAATCGAAAAAAGTTGTAGATTTTGGATGCGTTTAGAATCTATAAACGCACTCAAAAAAAGTTATAGCTCAGTTACCAAAGTTACCTCCTAATGTGAAGAAAACCACTAAACCTATTGTTACTAGACGAAAATATTGTGAAGATAAGGTGCCATCAAACTAGGAATATTCGAATAAAAGTTGAAATATGGTTCCAAAAACTCACCGCAAAATAAAATAGAGCGACATTAACCACTTTGATTGTACCAACAATTTGGAAAGGAAGTACCAAATTCTTGCTAGTTCTTAAAATTTTGAAGAGTTGACTGAAAAAAATCTTACACATAGATTGAAGTAAAACAAATAGAAAATTGTCGTACGTGGAAAATTGGACGTGATTCTTAACAAATTGCACTAATTTTCTGGTAATCGTTCTTTGGTACGTACAGTTACCGAAAAGTTTCGATGAAGAGCTTAAACTATTGATCTAATGAATTAGCATTTCTTGTTGTAAGGCGATGTGGGAAATGAAATAAAAAATGGTGAAAAGTGGAGTTCCAATCCCGATGTATACAATTGTAGGTAACATGACGATTTTCCAACACCAAATTACAATGTCGGCCTAAAATTAATTGAAAGTAATATTGCACTCTTCAATTAAATACAACACTAGACAATAAATTTTGTCAAGCCAGTTTTGCTCCATCAGGTCAGAACTGATTCATAAGAAAATTAACAACTCTTCACCTTCAAGAAGTTTTCTAAAATATGTTATTCTGTTAGCATTAAACTCATTTGAAAATTAAATTAATTAAGTGTCTAGAAATTACAATTTTGATTATTTAATAAAAAAAAAGTTTTTTGAAAAACTTCTCACTGTTTTTCGTTTTGTGACTTTTAAACTTAAATAAGAAATATCAATAAATTTGTCAGCGCGACTAAAAGGCAAGATCTCAGTCTTTTCAATTACAATAAATAAAATTCTTGTGTTATATTATGCTTTTTATGAAAAATTGCAATTAAAACAGACATTTTTACGACAAATTATTTTTTCAAAAATATCGTGTGAAATAATAACCCTAGCAATAAGTTTTATAGGTCGTTTCAAACATTATTAGCTTAACTTTGCAACTTTTCAAAAAACAACTGAAAAATTTGTTTGTATATTGGCACCCAAAAAAATTATTTTCAAGAACATCTGTGAACTCTGACCTGATAGAGCAAAACTATCATTCAAAATTAATAAAAACCATTCCACGTCTCCACAACTTGCATTTTTTTTTCAAAATTTGTTGACTAGTGTTATTAACAGTCAATAAATACCCCTTTTCCAAAACTAGCGTGTACTAGTGGAAATAAATAGATAAAATTTTGATCATCTTCCGTCGGTATAATGATGGCAAGAGTTAACAGCATACCACAGAAAATCAACACGATCATGTAAATCGTAATCCAAAAAGCAGTTTTCGTTACTTTCTTTTGAATCTTTAGAGGTGCTTCTTCTAATTTGTACAACAATATCTGATTTAAATATATTGTTGAGTGAGTTTGATCTACTGGTTGATATAACATACAAATTGTACACTGAAAAACATGGTAAATAAAGAGTAACGAATCAGCGACTTACGTATAAAAGAGTATAGTAGATGGTACTGTAGTGAACTAAATACTGAAGATCAAAATGGTATAAAAAAAGGAATCATTGTATCAAAAGTGACAACACCATTCCGATTTTAATGAAGAGAAGAAAACCTTGATTGTATTTCATCTCAAAAATTTCATTTGTTAGAAAACGACAAATCTTCATGC
Organism: Gnatocerus cornutus; assembly: GCA_029298725.1. NCBI lineage: Eukaryota > Metazoa > Arthropoda > Insecta > Coleoptera > Tenebrionidae > Gnatocerus > Gnatocerus cornutus. The sequence goes on along the minus strand of CM055512.1, from coordinate 9,185,110 downwards.
AATTTGACTCTAAAAACAGTTTAGTTGGTGAAAATTTAAAATAAGTAACAACTTGAAAAACCTTTCATGTCTTAAGTTGTTTATTTAAAACTAAAAAATACATGTCTAGAGAAATTGGATCAATACGAACTCTAACCATTATTAGCTAATGGAAATACATTTAAATCGTTTCTAATGATTTATGATAGTTTTTGTTATAAGTGGGTTAATTAAGCTACAAAAGCCTGCCGATATTTTGAGTAGGTTATATCTAATAACCCACGTTTTCAATACAACATTTTATCCAGTATGTTGTCATTTTCAAAGAAATGAATTGGATCAATTCTTGGTGTTGACAAAAATTATCAAAAATACAATTTATTCCTAAACAAAAATAATTAGAAAATTTAGATTTAAGAAATTGGTCTACTAATGTTCTACTTTTCAGAAAACACCTAAGAACACTTCTTTTGTAACAATCCCTTACTCACCTTCAGTGACAAAGAGACTGGAAAGAATTCCAGGGTTAAGATCTCAAAGTAGTTTTTACTTCGAGTCCAAGCCTCCGAAGTCTTCTAGGTAATCCTAAAGACCTAGTAAGAACAACAGAAAAGTCGGGGATTTATGAAATTAAATGTAAAGATTGTGATCAAAAATATATTGGGCCAACAAGAAGGTTAATTTTAAAATGGTTCAAAGAGCATCAAACTCATCTCAAATTTGGAAGGTTCGAAAAATCAAGCGTTGCCAAACCACATTGATGAAAGTTGTCTTCGTTTAATTAAAAATGTAAATACAGTAGGGCCTCGTTAATCCGGAGAGGCAAAAACAAGACCCTTTCCGGATTATCGAGGCGTCCGGATTATAGTATGCAATATTTGACGGTATTAAAACACATGTTTAACTTTAGTTTCTTTAATCAATTTTTAAATGAAAGCATAAAGACAAAAATGTACATGTTCATGTAGAAAAACAGTAAGTTAAATTACATAAAACATTAGACTTTACATAAACAAAAGACTGACGACGCATTGGCTCATGGCAGCCCGCACCTACACCCGCTCCCGCCCGTCCCCCCACAAAGCTCATTGTCCGGCCGGATTACAGCGATCACCGAACTAGCAGTAGTCCGGATTACCGAGGCTCTACTGTAATTGTAAATTTCTAGACATTTATGAAAGTCTAGAAATATTTAGGAACAAAAATGAAATAATGAACTCAGACAACCTCCCTCTACTCTCTTCTACCTGCGCCAAAGGGGACGCGTCGACACGGTTTTAGTACACAGCTTGTTTTTAAAATACACTATTTAACAAAACACGGTAGTTGTTGAAGACAAGTAGAATCAATTGACAAAAATGTTGTAGGTAGAAGTCTTTTCGTTTTCGAGATAAAATTCATCAAATAATATTTAATCAAAATTTCCAGTACGCCACTCGATTAAAGAATTTAGTCTTGATTGCTTAACAACAGTTCAAGCTTTGTTCTTTTAAGTGTATAGTTTTATCAGTGGTGTTCCAAGTAAGTGGTTAAAGGTGTTTTCTCTTATATCGTTAAAAAAATAAAAAATAGTCAATTGGGTTCCTTAAGGCTGCGAAAGACAGTGTTTAATTTTTTATAGTGTATTTTAAAAACACCCTGTATAAGGATGAATTATTTGTTAGTTTTTAGTTTAATTATCGCTCTGATGATGATAGCATTGCTATCGAAACGCGCGTCAGCATCTTTTGACGAAATTTGGTGTTTGGGAATAAATTGTTTTTTTGTTGTCATATTGTACGTTTGGTTTAACACCGTCCACGTGAACAAACCCATATCATTGTGATTAATGCAGGAAAGCTATAGGTGAACATATTTCAAATCATAGAAAGTGTTAAGAATCGACAAATTGTTATGCATTTTCGGTCTGAAAATTAGTATATTATGTTATTAAGAGTAAAAATGAAGCTTTGTGTGCTGAGCCTGTTTGCCAAACGTAGTGAGGCAGACATTAACTGGCTAAGCACACAAAGCCATTTTTGCTCTGAATGGCATATACGATTTTTTTTTGCAAACTGTAGAAAATTATTCTATTTTACTTTAAAAACATTAAATTCATGCAGAATCATAGTGCAATGGAAACATTTCTATGGTTACGGTGAGCCCAAGCATATAAAGTGCTGTGTTTTGTTTAAGCATATAAGTGAAACTTATACCCTGACAATCGAGCTAGATAATGTGCCACTTTTATGACGTTTGAAAAAAAAGCAAGTATTCACTGAAAAGTGTGTTGGAATACTTTTCTTGACGGTACTCGTTACTTCTTAGATGAAGACTATAGTTGGGTCAAGTACATGTTCGGTCGATCGTTAAGAGAGTAATAATAATAATTATTATTATAATGAATATTAGTGTTGTAAATACAGCGTATTTTTCCACACGTCAATACTAATTTAAGTGTGACATGGTTTGTACATTTAATTAGATTTATAATATCGTCAAACTTATTTTTAAGAAATTGTAACTGTCCAAATTCGCGGCCAAAAAAACAACGGTCAGCTCTATTAAATGCAACAATCAATAAATAGACGTCTAAAATCAGATAGTTTCAAAAATTAATGATAATTGATAATCATTCATCGCATTAGATAAATTAATGTCGATAATGATGTATTCAAAATGAATCATTTTATGAATTTTTTCTGTATTTGTAGGATTAAGAATAATTGTAATTGTACCTAAAGTTTCAAATAACTGCTCTATCAGAATAATTAACGCTAGCTACTTTGAGGAATTTCATTGTTTCGATTTGTAAAACTGACCAGCTGGATAAAAATATTTATTACGGTTTATTTCAAGGCAGATGAAACCCAACCACTTGAGCGTTATTATGTTTATGAGGGTTTGCGGTAAAGTGGCTGTAAACGATTTAAAAAGTCAAAGCCATAACCGCACTAGAGCGTTTGGTAAACTGTAAGCTTAACCGAAAGTATTCGTTGAAATTGTGGAATTGGCTTTTAATGAAAACTGAAAAGCGTTTGTGCTTCATATGAAGATCGATTGTAGTGGGCATCTGTAATTTTGTATGTGTTATTGTAATGTTTTTTGAAACCATTCGCGTAAAAGAAAATCGAAAAAAAGTTTATTATCAATGTTTAAATTGGAATAAAATTTATTAAATGCTACAGATTTTTTTTGCATCATGGAGAGCTAGTTTGACCAAACACAAAAAATCGCAAATCGTAAATTCAGTATGAACTAGTCATAAACAGAAATTTAAAAGAACTAAATCCGTACCTTCGCTTATTTATAATATTTATTTATAATAGCAGGGGATGGAGTGGGTGGGCAAATGTAGGGGGATGTCAATTAAAGGTTTTGAAAATTGCTAGGGAGGTACCTAATGACCTACGTATTCCCAAAGCTTCCAAATAATTTAAACTGTTTTGATAGCATATTGTAGAAATATAACTTGACTCCATTCCACTTTTGCTAAAATTGTACTGGAGAAGGGAATTAAAGGGACATTAAATTGCAAATTAATTTGTACAAGAACATAATTAAGACCTACCATTCCAAAACGTTTTAAGTGCCAATTTACGGAAAAACAGAATTTCTTTGGATTTGGGTTGTATAATGCCAAATCTATGTCTTGCTGCAAGTGGTTTTGCTAAACATCTGCTACATTTGAAATTAAACAAGTTTGAAAGTCAACACGTTGTCCTAAATACAGGGTGTCCCAGAACTCATGCCTAGCCGAAAACCGGGAATATCGGGAAAAGGTGTAAATGTGTAAATTGCTGAAAAAAAAGTTCCAGCTCCAACAGAAACTGAGAAAAGACATGACAAAGTTGACCAATCACAAGGCCGCGTGGAGATGGTCTGGAGGATACACTGGCGTGTTGCTAAGAAACCAGTTTAAATTTTCTCCTTTGAATTTTGTATGAATAATCTGGTCCACTATAAATTTCACTGACGTTAGAATGACAGGCTTCAATAAATCTAACTCATATTGAACTTAGTGTGCAGAAACGGCTCAGCGTACTTTAGAAATTGACTAGAGGGTTGAAGACTACTGGTTGACGAGCGTTGAATGACAAGAGACACACCTGGAGGACAACTGACACAGTGAAAATCCAAGTGGAGTGTGAAACGGCGTTTCTTTTGGTTTCCCTTGCTTGTTGGTTTCCTAGTTGGTGTTTGGTGGTAACAAATATCCTAAAACGGTTCAGGAGTACTCGGCGGCAGAATGCCTCGAAATGCGTCTTATTTTTGAAGAGTGCTATCAAAATTAGTATTAGCAGCAAGAACGTACCGAGGACGTTTTCCAGGTCGTGATTATTATCCGGACAACAAAACGATTCTTAGTGTTGTTTCTCGGGCTGGACACACTGATCAGTTATTAACAGATCGGCGCGAAGTTGCTGGAGCACCAAGACAGGCCAGAACTGATGAAAATAAAGAAGCCGTTTTGGAAGCGGTTGATGAACACTCCACGCAAAGTATCTGAACTGTGGCACGCCAGTTAGAAATCGGAAAATCTTCTGTACAAAAAATTCTCGCGACAGATCACCGGCACCCGTACCATGTCAAAGTTTGGTTAGAATAGCTCATCTGTGTGTCCAAAATAATGGTGGTTTGTTCAAGCATTTGACTTAACCATTACATCATGTGCCTTGTTCTGTTTCTTGTTGTAATAAAAGGGTTCTTTTTAGAACCGTCATTGTGTGGTTTTTATCTGTCAAATTGACATTAGATGTCAGTTATAAAAATGTAGTGGACCAAATCAATTTTCCTTTTTAGGATTTAATTATGAAACCTAGCAACGTTAATATTATTTGTGCTTGAGCGTCTGGGATTGGTCAGTTTCGTTAAGCAATTTCTCAATTTTAATGCACATCAGGACAAAACAAATTGTATTTTTGGCGTCCTGATTGCTGTCGGCATCCGCCCTTTTTCGGCTAGGCGTGAGTTCTGGGACACCCTGTATAACCCAAGCAAAAATCAAGGTAAAAATCGAATCAGAAACCAAGACAAGTGTGGAAGAACTCTTCAAAAAGTGTCGAGAAAAACCAGGGCACAATAAAAGTCGATTTTTCGTCTAAAGACGATTTTTAAAAAGTGTCCACCTTAGCTGGACTTATAATGTTTTGACGTGCATTAGTGGATGGACTTACAACGTTTCGGAAATTTGCGCACTTTTAACATTTTTTTTCTATTTCGCGTTCATAATGAAGATATTTCGATATGCGTTTGAGCGTATTTCGGTATCGTAATAGACCAATCCCGTGCTAATATTTCCAGGAACTTATATTTTTTTTAGGTTTGCAGCAGACAAACCGTCAACGTTGACAATTTAGATTTTGGTTTTGATAAACCATGATAAATCGATCAATACACCATTATTTCTTGTTGTACTTGGCTTAATAATTCATCGGAGAAAAACTCTTTGGATGCAAGAGAACTATTATGATCATGATCAACATCTTCGCTCTCTTGGCTCCCTTGCGCTCCAATAACCTCAAAACGTTACACCTGTCAAACTGACTGAAATTGGATTTGGCTACTTCGAATTTTTTCCCGAACATTTTGCAAATGCCAACCACCCTAAAATTCCCTAGATTTCGAAATCAAGTTTTTTCGCTTAAAACAAGGCGAAATAGAAAAAATAGCGTATGATACTTGTTCATAATGCATTTTGCCGCACTTACTGTGCGGCAAAATGTTTATTATGAAACGCGTTTCATAATATACTATTTAAACATTGATAATAAACTTTTTTTCGATTTTCTTTTACGGGAATGGTTTCAAAAAACATTACAATAACACATACAAAATTACAGATGCCCATTACAATCGATCTTCATATGAAGCACAAACGCTTTTCAGTTTTCAATAAAAGCCAATTCCACAATTTCAACGAATACTTTCGGTTAAGCTTACAGTTTACCAAACGCTCTAGTGCGGTTATGGCTTTGACTTTTTAAATCGTTTACAGCTACTTTACCGCAAACCCTCATAAACATAATAACGCTCAAGTGGTTGGGTTTCATCTGCCTTGAAATAAACCGTAATAAATATTTTTATCCAGCTGGTCAGTTTTACAAATCGAAACAATGAAATTCCTCAAAGTAGCTAGCTTAATTATTCTGATAGAGCAGTTATTTGAATCTTTAGGTACAATTACAATTATTCTTAATCCTACAAATACAGAAAAAATTCACAAAATGATTCATTTTGAATACATCATTATCGACATTAATTTATCTAAAGCGATGAATGATTATCAATTATAATTAATTTTTGAAACTATCTGATTTTAGACGTCTATTTATTGATTGTTGTATTTAATAGAGCTGACCGTTGTTTTTTTGGCCGCGAATTTGGACAGTTACAATTTCTTAAAAATAAGTTTGACGATATTATAAATCTAATTAAATGTACAAACCATGTCACACTTAAATTAGTATTGACGTGTGGAAAAATACGCTGTATTTACAACACTAATATTCATTATAATAATAATTATTATTATTACTCTCTTAACGACCGACCGAACGTGTACTTGACCCAACTGTAGTCTTCATCTAAGAAGTAACGAGTACCGTCAAGAAAAGTATTCCAACACACTTTTCAGTGAATACTTGCTTTTTTTTCAAACGTCATAAAAGTGGCACATTATCTAGCTCGATTGTCAGGGTATAAGTTTCACTTATTTGCTTAAGCAAAACACAGCACTGTATATGCTTGGGCTTCACCGTAACCATAGAAATGTTTCCATTGCACTATGATTCTGCATGAATTTAATGTTTTTAAAGTAAATTAGAATAATTTTCCACAGTTTGCAAAAAAAATCGTATATGCCATTCAGAGCAAAAATGGCTTTGTGTGCTTAGCCAGTTAATGTCTGCCTCACTACGTTTGGCAAACAGGCTCACCACACAAAGCTTCATCTTTACTCTTAATAACATAATATACTAATTTTCAGACCGAAAATGCATAACAATTTGTCGATTCTTAACACTTTAAATCTATGATTTGAAATATGTTCACCTATAGCTTTCCTGCATTAATCACAATGATATGGGTTTGTTCACGTGGACGGTGTTAAACCAAACGTACAATATGACAACAAAAAAACAATTTATTCCCAAACACCAAATTTCGTCAAAAGATGCTGACGCGCGTTTCGATAGCAATGCTATTATAATCAGAGCGATAATTAAACTAAAAACTAACAAATAATTTATCCTTATACAGGGTGTTTTTAAAATACACTAAAAAAAATTAAACACTGTCTTTCGCAGCCTTAAGGAACCCAATTGACTATTTTTTATTTTTTTAACGATATAAGAGAAAACACCTTTAACCACTTACTTGGAACACCACTGACGAAAATATGCACTTAAAAGAACAAAACCTGAACTGTTGTTAAGCAATCAAGACTAAATTCTTTAATCCAGTGGCGTACTGGAAATTTTGATTAAATATTATTTGATGAATTTTATCTCGAAAACGAAAAGACTTCTACCTACAACATTTTTGCCAATTGATTCTACTTGTCTTCAACAACTCGTGTTTTGTTTAATAGTGTATTTTAAAAACAGCCTGTGTACTAAAACCGTGTCGACGCGTCCCCTTTGGCGCAGGTAGAAGAAAGTAGAGGGAGGTTGTCTGAGTTCATTATTTTATTTTTGTTCCTAAATATTTCTAGACTTTCATAAATGTCTAGAAATTTACAATTATTTACATTTTTAATTAAACGAAGACAACTTTCATCAATGTGGTTTGGCAACGCTTGATTTTTCGAACTTTCCAAATTTGAGATGAGTTTGATGCTCTTTGAACCTTTTTAAAATTGACCTTCTTGTTTGCCCAATATATTTTTGATCACAATCTTTACATTTAATTACTTACTTGTTCTTACTTGGTCTTTAGAATTACCTAGAAGACTTTGGAGGCTTGAACCCGAAGTGAAAACTACTTTGAGATCTAAACCCAGGAAAATTCTTTCGAGTCTCTTTGTCACTGACGTTGAGTAAGGGATTGTTACAAAAGAAGTCTTCTCAGGTGTTTTCTGAAAAGTAGAACATTTATTGACCAATTTTTTGAATCTAAATTTTCTAATTATTTTTGTTTAGGAATAAATTGTATTTTTGATAATTTTTGTCAACACCAAGAATTGATCCAATTAATTTTTAAAAAATGACAACATAGTGGATAAACTGTTGTATTGAAAACGTAGGTTATTAGATATTATATACCTACTCGAAATATCGGCAGGCTTTCGTAGCTTAATTAACCCACTTATAACATAAACTATCATGAATCATTAGAAACGATTTAAATGTATTTCCATTAGCTAATAATGGTTAGAGTTCGTATTGATCCAATTTCTCTAGACATGTACCTATTTTTTAGTTTTGAATTAACAACTTAAGACATGAATGGTTTTTCAAGTTGGTACTTATTTTCAATTTTCACCAACTAAATTCTTTTTAGAGTCAAATTGCATGAAGATTTGTCGTTTTCTAACAAAAGAAATTTTTGAGATGAAATACAATCAAGGCTTTCTCGTCTTCATTAAAATCGGAATGGTGTTGTCACTTTTGATACAAGGATTCCTTTTTTTATACCATTTTGATCTTCAGTATTTAGTTCGCTACAGTACCGTCTACTATACTCTTTTATACGTAAGTCACTGATTCGTTACTCTTTATTAACTATGTTTTTCAGGGTACAATTTGTATGTTATATCACCCAATAAATCACACTCTTTTAACAATACAATTAGATCAAATATTGTTATACAAATTAGAAGACGCACCTCTAAAGATTCAAAAGAAAGTGACGAAAACTCCTTTTTGGATTTCGATTTACATGATCGTGTTGATTTTCTGTGGTATGCTGTTAACTCTTGCCATCATTATGCCACTCATCTTGCACTTCGACATCATTAGAATATAGGTAGTACCCCCATTCTCTCCATAACACGCACGATATTTAAAGTAAGCAAATTCAAAACTCCCGCCACCCAGCCTGTTGGTAGGCCTGCTTACTGGCGGTTCTGTCATTCTTCATTTTCGTGCCATAACACGTTCACGTTTTTTTCCCGAGTTTTGAAGAAATTAGCCAACAAACGTTAGGCAATGGGAAAATATCGTAAAAGAAGACATCGTGACCACAGTTCGAGTTGCAGTCCGTCCCCAGGAGCGAGAGAGCACAGCGAACTTGGTCAGAAATTTCATCACCTAGAAAATGAGGTTATGTTGCGGCGTCTTCAGGAATTTGACGACACTCTTCGGACTTTCTTGACTCCAGGCTCGTCCCAGAAAGAACACAATTGCGCTTTCTTCTGATGGAGAATTGCGTTGCAACTTGCAGGTGTTCCTGTTGGTTGCGGTGTACGTGTGCGTATACCTTTCCAGTAGACATCGTGGCCACAGTTCGAGTTGCAGTCCGTCCCCAGGGGCCAGAGAGAACAGCGAACTCGATCAGAAATTTCATCGCCTAGAAACTGAGAAAGAACACGATTGCGCTTTCTTTTTATGGAGAATTGCGTTGCAAGTGCAGGTGATCCTGTTGGTTGCGGTGTACGTGTGCGTATACCTTTCGAGTAGACATCGAGGCCACAGTTCGAGTCGCAATGGGTCTCCAGGAACGAGAGACAACAGCGAACTCGATCAGAAATTTCATCGCCTAGAAAAAGAGGTATGTTGCAGCGTTTTTAGGAATCTTCGGACTTCCTTGGCCTTGAATGAACGCAATTGCGCTTTCTTCTGATGGAGAATTGCGTTGCAACTTGCAGGTGTTCCTATTGGTTGCGGTGTACGTTTTTGTATGACCTAGCAGCGTTGTCCGAGGTGACCTTTTTTCACGTTACGCTTTCTTCTGATGGAGAATTGCGCTGCAAAATTGCTGCTTTCCCTGCTGATTGCGGTGTACGTTTTCATTTCTTCTGATGGAGAATTGCGTTGCAACTTGCAGGTTTTCCTATTGGTTGCGGTGTACGTTTTTGTATGACCTAGCAGCGTTGTCTGAGGTGACCTTTCTTCACGTTGCGCTTTCTTCTGATGGAGAATTGCGCTGCAAAATTGCTGCTTTCCCTGCTGATTGCGGAGTACGTTTTCATTTGCCTTGCAGCCTTGTCTGATTTGCGTCTTCTTAGGGAGAATTACAACTTGCAGTGTTTTCTGCTGATTGCGGTGTATGTTTTCGTATGGCCTCGCAGCGTTGTCTGAACAAGGTGACTTTTCTTCACTGTTGTGTTTTCTTATGAAAAATTGCACTGAAAAATTGCTGATTTCCCTGCTGATTGGGGAGTACGTTTTACGTTACTGAGATTATCTTCTTCAGAGTTGCTTTCTTATAGAGAATTGTGTTGCAATTTGCGAGTTATCCTGCTGGTTGCGGTACGTTACTGAGACTATCCTAACGGATGAGGTGAGCCCGAGGATGCGCCTGTTTAGAGCAAAAAGTGTGGTCACTTCTTGTACAGATGCCAGTTGGGGCGTCAACGATAGGTGATCCTGTCCATGCAAATTTGTCGGCGCGTTGGGCCTCTGTTCTAACACAAGGTTTGCCTTCTGTATCTCGCTCCGCTTTGGTCCCAAATACCCATTGGATGGTAATTGTCCTTTGTTCAGCGCGCAAAAATCTAATCCAGAATTAGTCGTCTGTGTCCCTGAAAGGGTAATCTATCGCGACACTCGTTAAGCTGGACTTCAAGTTCAGATGGGGCGGCCCTCTTCAATATAAAACTGTTTTATACCACCTTTTGCAAAGGGGGGGGGGGGGGGCGACAGTGATGTGCAGATTATAGGATGATTATCGGATGCAGCTCGCCTTTTGGCAAATGTAATTTACACTCAAATCTGCTTTCCGTCTAGAATTAATTCTCAAACGTTAAAAAGTCGAGTCTCATTCCCTTTTTTGGTAATAATCTTGAAGAACGACTTTAGGAAACAAAAACACTTGAAAAGACGGCCTCTCCAAGGGATCTGATTTTGTCAGGGCGTTCTTAAAACTGCCGAGGTTCGTACCAGCACTGGTCATCCCGTTTGGGCGCACCAATCAGAAATGGACGAAGAATTTTAGCCAAGAAAACACAACTTAAACGATCCGAACCACAGAAGATCAGTCACGGAGGTTTTGAGATTAGCAGTGGCGGCCTTCACTGTAAGATTTGCCGAACGATTGCAGTCTTTTATTGATGCTTGACAGTCCATCACCAGCAACTAGACAAATTTGTCGTTGATTTGGGGTTTAAAATCCTTTTTTTTTTAATATTCCACACCAAAGTCATCTTCTACTGAAAGATTGATGTCTTTCTCAGAAAATCAAGCGACTTAGGTCGCAGTTAATGTTACTAAAGAAGGGTGTTATAAATTTATAACCAAGTAAACCAAACCAGTTGAAGTACAATTCGTTACTACTGTTTTACAGTCTGTAAGCCTAATGGTTCTCAGCGACGAATTTTAAATTTAAAACACTTAAGCATTTGGTCTTTTGCCCTAAGTTGCTTCTTTGCTTCAATTGATCTAATGGTTGCATATTTCTTTGTTTGATTATTCACACTGATAGGCGATTTCTTCGCTTTTGTTTAAATGGAAAACTATGAATATTCGCCTTTACCCTTTAGGTTAGCTGTTCAACAAGTTAAAAACTTGTTGTTGTTCTTTGTCAGTTTTATAATAAGATGACTTATTGCTCTTTGATGACACGATGAATCTTGCTCTGGTATCTCCAAGACTGCTAGAATCTTTCAGATTTCTAATTAATATTAAAAAATCAAGTCCATCCTGCAAGGTCGTGAAAATTTTTAAGAATTCTTTTGAATTCGGAACGAATGACTGTAGAGTTGCAACCGGAAAAGAGGATCAAAGTTAGAGCTAGAGTTTTCAAAGAAACTTTCTTGCACAATTAGAGAATATACTAGATTGTACACCCGTCTGTACAGCTGTAGAGTATGGCTGGCTTAATACAAGGTACATGGAAAGAGCGAAGGTTTAGCCCTTCAACAATTTTGAGATAAATATGACGCTCGCATGTTGTTATCTCCCTATTTAACAGAAGATTATCTTAAGTGGCAGCTTAAAGTTTCTCTATCAGACTGTCGAATAAAGTCGTTTGACTTTTCAACTGAGACTTACTCTGATGCCTCGCGGACCGGCTGGTGAGTTGTAAATGGAAATCAACGGGCGTTTAGATATTGGATGAAGAAAAAGAAGTGTCACTTCCATTATCTTGAATTCCTAGCACCTTTTGGTCTAAGATGGTTAGCTTCCGAATCACGTCATGCAAAAGTTTATTAAGGCTTGACAACGCCACCGCCGCTGTTAATATAAATAGGATGGGTGGTCTTCAATTTCCATTACTTTTTAAATTATCCAGAAAGATTTCACAATTTTGTGAGCAGCAGAACTACGGATCATTGCTTCTTACGTAAGCTCTTTAAATAATGCCATGGCTGTTTAGGAGTCCAGAGGGATGCCTGTATTAACAAAGTGGTAGCTTCTATTTCCAGTTCAACATACAAACAATGGCGTGGCGTGGAAGAAATGTAGTCACGGAGCCACTTTTGCGTTAAACATTATAGTGAAATCAGTAGACAATGTTTTGTCCTTTTCTGACATACGAATTTAAGACGGATTTTCGTACGGGAGTCTTAACAGTTTCAATTCGGCTTTGGTCTTTCTTTTTACTCCTAAATTAGGGGAGGATCACAGGATTTACCCGTTTTTTTAAGCATATCTATTACTTGAGGTCATCAAGTCCCAAGTAGGATAAAGTATGGATCTCAGTGTTGCCTTAGCACACCTTCGCACAATTTCATTAAACGCAGACATATCTCTCTGTTTTTTTAACATTGAAGCTTGCACTTCACCAAACGGAGAAGATAAGACGTTCTGTTTTCGTCTTTTTTCCAACTTTCCAAAAGAATGCCTCTTTCACTACTATTAGTCGAGCCATAAAGGATGTTTTGGAAACAGCAGGTGTTGACGCCTCTATTTTTCTGGGCAAATGCCGCTAGAACCTTTAGGAAAGGACTATTCTTAGGATGGTCCAAAAATCCGTTGTGTGCGGCATTATAACCGTTCTATTATGTAAAATAGATGTGGTTCTTTTGCTAAGGTTGTTTTAAATTATCCCTAACATATGTTTATATTAGGTTAGCCTTGTCATTGGTGACACTGACATAGTCTATTTTCATCTTTTACGTTTACCGATATTTATTCCAGTTTTAAATTGAGAATGGAATAAATAAAAGTCGAGTCTCAACGTACTTTAAACATCTACCTATATTCTAATGATGTCGAAGTGCAAGATGAGTGGCATAATTAACAAGATCAAACGAACTTACCAAGTGAAGTTCGATCTTGATTATGCTATCATCTTGCACAACGACATCACTCCCACCCTTTGCATCTTCAAAAAGATGCAACCCTGATCTTCCCAAGTTGCGACATCGAAGACTTTAAAATAATGACAGAACCGCCAGTAAGCAGGCCTACCAACAGGCTGGGTGGCGGGAGTTTTGAATTTGCTTACTTTAAATATCGTGCGTGTTATGGAGAGAATGGGGGTACTACCTATATTCTAATGATGTCGTTGTGCAAGATGATAGCATAATCAAGATCGAACTTCACTTGGTAAGTTCGTTTGATCTTGTTAATTATACCGACGGAAGATGATCAAAATTTTATCTATTTATTCCCACTAGTAAACGCTAGTTTTGGAAAAGGGGTATTTATCAATTGTTAATAACACTAGTCAACAAATTTTGGAAAAAAATTGCTAATTGTGGAGACGTGGAATAGTTTCTTGATTATTAATTTATTGTCCGTTTTGCCCTATCAGATCAGAATTCACAGATGTTCTTGAAAATAATTTTTTAGGTGCCAATATACAAACAGATTTTTCAGTTGTCTTTTGGAAAGTTGCAAAGTTAAGCTAATTTAATAAGGTTTGCAACGACCTAAAAAACTTATCGTAGGGTTATTATTTCACACGATATTTTTGAAAAACTGATTTGTCGTAAAAAAAATTCTGTTTTAAATTGCAGTTTTTCATAAAAAGCATATAACTCAGACTGAGATCTTGCCTTTTAGTCGCGCTGACAAATTTATTAATATGTCGTATTAAAATTTAAAAGTGCCAAGACGTAAAACATTGAGAATTTTTCAAAAAACTTTTTTTTTATTAAATAATCAAAATTGTAATATCTAGACACTTAATTAATTTAATTTTCAAATGAGTTTAATGCTAACAGAATAACACATTTTAGAAAACTTCTTGAAGGTGAAGAGTTGTTAATTTTCTTATAAACCAGTCCTGACCTGATGGAGGAAAACTCACTTGCCAAAATTTATTGCCTAGTGTTGTATCTAATTTAAGAGTACAATATTACTTTCAATTAATTTTAGGCCGACATTGTAATGTGGTGTTGGAAAATCGTCATGTTACCTGCAATTGTATACATCGGGATTGGAACTCCACTTTTCACCATTTTTTATTTCATTTCCCACATCGCCTTACAACAAAAAATGCTAATTCATCAGATCAATAGTTTAAGCTCTTTATCGAAACTTTTCGGTAACTGTACGTACCAAAGAACGATTACCAGAAAATTAGTGCAATTTGTTAAGTATCACGTCCAATTTTGCACGTACGACAATCTTCTATTTGTTTTACTTCAATCTATTTGTACGATTTTTTTCAGTCAACTCTTCAAAATTTTAAGAATTATCAGGAATTCTGTTCTCCCTTTCCAAATTGTTGGTACAATCAAAGTGGTTAATGTCGCTCTATTTTATTTTGCGGTGAGTTTTTCGAACCATATTTCAACTTTTATTCCAATATTCTTAGTTTGATGGCACCTTCTCTTCACAATATTTTCGTCTAGTAACAATAGCTTTAGCGGTTTTCTTGACATTAGGAGGATTTGCAGTCAGCGGTCAGATGATAGAAGATACTGTACGGTTGAAATAGTACTTTTTTTCTATTTTTATTTTTCAAAGTCTATAAAAATTTTAGAAACATTGCATCGAGTTCAATGGTACCACTGGAATGAAACAAATAAGAAAATCTATTTGATTAGTTTAATGAATGCATCTCCTGTGTTTAATAAAAAATAAATTTTTCTGAAAATATTTCAGTCAACTACAATAAATATGGCAGTCCAAGTGAATTGTGAAAATTCTTTTACTAAGCGTTCATTGAGTCTTTTGTTTTAGATGGTACATGCATTTTTCTCAGCTGTGTCTGTTTTGTACAGGCTGAAAAAGAACTGAATGCTGGAATAGTTTTTTCCTAATTTGCTGTGGTAACCGAGCTATAACTCGTTTTGAGTGCGTTTATAGATTGTAAACGCATCTAAAATCTACAACTTTTTTCGGTTGGCAACAAACGTCAATATCAAATTGAACGATATTAAAAACACAATTGCAGCCATGAGGATTTAAATTTAAATGGCACTACGCCTAGTGTGCAACAAACTATCCTAGAGCACGGAAATTATTTTTATTTGTAAAAAAAATGCGTTTAAAATGTAAATTAGGAAAAATATAATAAAACACTCGTCCTTTCTAGCACTCCAGCTAGAACCCTGGACTCGTGTTTTAATAAACACGTTTTTATTCAAATTTTCCTTATGTGCATATTAATAATTTCGAATCTACTAAAGCATCCGATGTGGAAATAGCTGTAACCGCATTCAAAGTAAATGCGAAAATAGCTTTTCTACTTTGCGTTAACAATATTTTCAACGCTTTCAACGCGTTTGCGTTTCACAATAAAGACAATTGTTTTTATTATAACACGCAAAACAGTAACTTTTTTTGGTTATGTTGTCTATGTTATTATGCCGACATGCGAACGTTGAACCAAAATCTCAATGATGATCATCATCATGATTATGAAAATGTGGATTTAGCAAAAATGAACCAGAAGAAAGACAAACGTTATAATACCTAATGTTGCAAAATTAAGCAGAAAACGACAGTGATCATTTGAATAGAAATATTTTTTTTTATTTTTTTTTACCAACCGAACTTGTCAAAAATCCCTAATCGAAAATAATTTCTTTCAAATGCATTTTTTAAATTTATTTACAAAGTAGAAAAAATTGTATATTACACTCATTTCATACGACGACTTGTAGCACTCATTCGATTTGGTCAAAATTTATTCGGGCTACAATACTCGCATACTCGCCTAATAAAATATGTGTAATAATTTACTATTGTTACAACAACAAATTATATTTAAGAAACGAATGTTATAAGTGGAAAGAACGAGCATTGTAATTTTTCCTATAATATTTGATTATCAAATCCATTTTTTTGTATATGTTGCTATGGTATGGTAATGAAGCTATTAACGCATTCCAAGCAAATACGGCAATAGCACTGTTACCACAGTAAATTACGAAATAGTAATCTTTGAAAAGCGAAGCCAAAGAAATGAATCATCTATGATTTTGTTGAAAAAATAGTAATAAGTAAAATTTAGTGCAAACGTTCTGCCACACTCTGTATAATAAATATCTATTAAATGTAGGAATGTATACAGCACTTTATTTACAATATACAGGGTGTCTCTGAACTCGCGCTCCAGAGAGCAAGAGAGGGTGCCGGCAGCAATACCGATGGTAAATCCCGGGAGCTTATTTTTGAGGTGGAGTAAAAGACAATCAACATTTTCAAGGCAACGAGAGTGTATTGTTCATATGACCAATGGACATATGTGTCCATAGTTACCAATTTTCAAATTCTGTTTAGCTTCGAAATTGGCTACCGTTTTTTCGTCTTAACTCGATTGTTTTGTTAGCTAAAAAATTTTTGTTTAAAAATCTTGGTTCAGAATTGTCTTTATAAGCCCTTTCTTTCTGGGGCGCGAGTTCTGGGACACTTGTATATAAAAAATACTCTTAATTCAATCAAATAATTATGTATTTTGATTGTCCCATTTAAACATAATTAAATTAACTGTCACGAAAATGTGAATATTTTATTTTAATTTCTCGAATTTCAATTTCACATCATTTGTTGTTTTTGAAAAAGATGTCATATAAACTCATTATGGACCACTATGTTTATGAAAATGTAAAAAGTTTTAGAATACATACAATAGAATTATGTTTTATTTATTCTTCTTTTTCTTTCTCATTGAAACCTTTTGTAAATCACATTTTCAGCACATTCTGTTGCTAGCACAAAGCGTTATCATAAACGCAAAACAAAGCAACCTTGTTGTTTGATTATGAATTATCATGACTGCAATATGCCGATAAAACTAGAATTGTCTCTTTTAGTACAGATCGATATGATCTACAGTCAGATCCTTGCAATATTGGCAATTCCGAAAATTCTAGCTATGTAGTTTGGGACACGGAATTTTAAACGACGTGTCATTTAAATTTCATATACTCTAAAACAGTCTTTACTCACTCATATCCAAACTTTTAATTTTTGGCATGTTTATCAAAGTGACATGATTGATAAGACGGGCTAGGTGCCAATTTTTTTCTCATTTCAGGTTGAAGCAATCGTTTTTATCCTTGCTTTGTTGATTAGAGACTGCCGGCATTTAATAATCGCTTAAAATTTCACAGTGAAGCTTTGTAAGCAAGGAGATATGTATACAGGAGGTGAATCTTGTATGCCGCGCGTCGAAAAACGAGTTAGAAATTGTCGCGAGCTTGCCGGGCTCTGCGCGGTAGCGTCTGCGCATCTCCTCTGCGATTGGCTACTGCGCATCACATGGTCAACTCTTGACGTGCTGTTTAATAAATTGCAAAAGCAAAGCTTCTGCTGATGGAAATTCTCGAGCCATTTTAATTACATGCCATTCGATACATTTAAATTTCTTACATTATGCGTACAAGTCGTGCGCTTTGGGATGGCGAGAGCGGTTGATGCGCAGTAAAAGCGCGCTCACATTTTTTGATCGACGATGAATTTGAAACGTTTAGTTGCGAAAGGTGACTAAAGCACAATTCATTCGGCTGCAACAACTCTTGCCATCCTAAAACGCGTGAGCCTCGGTGTAAGCTGTACTTCTGTACACAACAAAAAATAATTCATTTAAAAAATTACCAACATAGTTTTTTATTAATGGCGGAATGAACCATAAAATAATCGGAATATTTAGACAAATATTCACATAATACGTGGATAAAGTAAAGAAACACTTTTCTCTCATTAACAAAATGTGATCATAACCAACAAAACAAAATGTCATCATTGACAGTATCGACAGATTCCCTGGTGGTCTTTCGACCGCGAGTGTTTTTATTGGCTCGCTGTGGCGCGCAGTTTTAAAAGCCCATCAGCTCGCGACGCTTTTTGCTACCAATCACGTGACCTAAATTACTCTCCTGTTTCCAGGCTTCATATTTGAAAGTTTTAAAAGTGTCAATCATAATGACGATGAGGTATAAACTACAATTATTTTTTTTAAATGTCAGAAATTTGTCGTTTGAAATTCAGTGTCTCAAATTGTATGTATGTACAAGAGTTTGAATAGTCACGCACCACCGGGATACCGTATCATCGGACATTGCCATAGATCACCAAAAAAATGTAAAAAAACAACATTTCTTCAATTTTTCGAGATATGATAGACTAAAGAGTAAAAGTTTAATACCAAAATTAACGATTTCTGTGCAATAATTTCACGTTTAAGTGAATTAGTTACCTAAAAAACATTTGACGCAAAGGCATAGTGCAAAAAAAATCCGAAAAATCTTGTGAAAAATGGCTGAAAACCGTTAACAAGATTTTTGAATCAACAATGTCGCTCAGCGTGGCATCGTTCACATAAAACCATAGTTGCATTACTCATTCATGAACCGACCTGGGTAACGCCAACAATACAACAATAATGTTAAATTATTGGAGAACAGTTCAGCAATGTTGCCATTTTTCTAATTTTACTTTGGTCCTACTGTGAAAACAGAGAGGGTAGATTTTTTTTACATTTTTTTAGTACTTTGGGGGACCATCTAATTACACTCTAAACTGCCACTTTAAAAAATAAGGTTACAAATTCTAAGTGGCGAGTTAAGTTTTCGATGTAAGAAAAACTTTAAAATTTTTTAAAAACTATTTATTTATGCTATTACAACTAAAGATGAACTACTCTTACTACGTCTAACAAACTATATCTATTTCCTACTCTCACGACTCTATACATATAATGCAACAAAGTGCCGAGGTTGCACTATAGCGGAGTCGCGGGTGGTACGGGGATGTAACTGGCGTTTTATTTACACAATTAGATGACATTGACGACTAAGATTTTTTGTCTCCGGCTGGGCTGTATACTTGATATAAAACATATTGTAATGGTATAGTTCGGGGACTGAAATACCGTGTTTATGAGTGGGGTACTCACTGCACAAAGAGGCAAAACCACAAGATAAAGGAATCAACAACGGTGGTGGTTTCGTCTCTTTGTGCAGTGAGTACCCTAGTTAAGTCATAAACACGGTATTTCAGTCCCCAAACTATACGACTTTGCGATCGTGAACGGAATTTTTTCGGACATAATTTTGTTTAAACTGTGCATTTTTGTCACCGCGTGTTGCAGTTAACACGTGTTTCCCATCTGGAGACGGTGTCCGAACCTTCTTGTTTTGGCCTGCATTCCTCTTGTCCCTTCAAGGAGCAAGTAGAACTGGAAGACGCTTTCTGCTTCCAGCCAGATGTGGTAATTTTCCATTCAATCGCGCTTCGATGACGCGATAATTCAAATGAATAAATTAAGAGATTTAAGTTTCAAAGACATGTAAAGCAATTGGAGTCGTAGAAGAACTACTTGCATGTAGAGCGTAGCATGACCTTCTCTTCTTTCGGATTAGCGATTAATTAATTAAATTAATTATTTAATCGTTTATTTTAGTAGTTCTAATAGTGCTTGCATTGAAACAAGTAGGAACAGCATGGAAACAAGGAGTTACTAAGTGTGATATAAATTGCATTAACGTAGTGCGATTACAAATTAATTAGTAATTAATTCGCGTCGAATGCTTCGAAAGCTCCATTGCTGCAGGATGTATCTTTCTTACAGGTTCGCGACAAACAGTTTCGTTTGGTACGACTGTACCACCATTGATGTAACACAATTCGTTGTAATTAATTTAATTAGGTAAGCAGGGAGATCTGAGTTGAAATCTAAGTTCAAAACCACAGATTGATCGTGTTGCCATTGTGGTACTCGGAGAAGATCTAATTAAGTTTAACTTTTTTTTTGTTTTGTAATTTTTGAGCATTGGTCGATCATCGTCAATCAATCAAAAATCAATCGAACAATTTGAAAGAGACACCAACAAAACATAAGTTAATTCGGAAACTTGAACAGCCAATAGGGAACAGCGTCCCCTTTGGAAGGGTATTGCTGATTGGTCGAAAGATAGCGTCGGGTACGACCGAGCTTTTAAAAGGGCAGAAACTAAAAATTTAAGGGGATTTCTTCTTCAAAATTCGAGGACTTTGGCCGGATTCCGTTTTGTACGTCGGAGAGACGTTTTGTTGTTTATGAAGTGTTTGTGGAATTTGCAACGTAAGTTTGATAATACTTCCTTTATTTTTTTGTTTGTTTATCAATTTATTGCGAGGAGGAAATTTTACCCAATTTGGGGTCTCTCATTGAAAGTGATAAAGAAATAAAACAATCAGGTAGGGTGAAGCCATCGCGAATTTAATTCGTTAGATAGGGTGAAGCCTTCGAAGCAATAAGACAATAGATTTGCTGAAACCTCGAAGCGATCACCAAACCTTAGTTAGGTTGAAGCCTTCAAGAAATTTAAATAAATAAGCTAGGATGAAGCCTACGCGAATGATTGAGTCAATTAGGGTGAAGCCTTCAGGAAACTCATTAGCTAGGAGAACCATGCATTATCTTACGAGTACCGCCAGCTCGAGATGATGACGCCACGAATATTTGGGGCTATTTTGTACTTGCAGTGTGATGTTCTAATTCTCGTTAATTAATTCATAAATTAATTAATAAATTATATATTATAAATTAATCAGAACTCATAGTTCTGACGACTGCACGAAAATTGTGAAATTAAAACTATTGTGTTAATTTATTTATGAAATTTCAGAATTTTCGTGCAGTTGTCAGAACTATGAGTTCTGATTTATTTTTTTTTAATTCAACAATCAAAAATGTTATTCTGAGACTAATTTTTTTCTTGTATCATTTTCATTGATTCCCTCCATTTTATGCTCATTTTGAGTGCGAGGCGATCAATAATAAATGATCAGATTCTATTCTAGCGTTCACAAGAATTTTGATTCTAGTTTTTTTCTAACAATGCATCTGACGCTATGAAAATTTTGATTTGTCAAACAATCGTACGCTAAGGCGTTTGACTCGATTCTATTGACTTCTGACCAACTACAATAGAGAGAATTAATCGATTACAATGTAATTCCAATCAAAGACAATTTTTCCTAGAACTTGTCACCAAGGTGCAATTCTAGATGCATTAATTGAGACCGGATTAATCAGCGCTGCTTAGCAAGTCCGATAGTCTCCATGTTAAAACGCATTTATAGTCAAAATATTTGACTGCAACTTTATTTGTGCATTTTGATCCTGAATCAAACAACACCTAAACCTAATAAAAAGGTAAAAGTACTAAAAGGTTCTGCACAGTTGTGAGCGTACAGGTCCGAGCCTCTGATTGCCGCCTTACGTATCTTCTGGGTAACCGTTTACTCTTTAGCCGTCTCTGATTGCCGCCACTGGCCGCCGCTTATTGCCGCCGCCACACCGTGTCGCTTTGCCAGGCGAAAAACTGAACATCCAAATAATCAGTACCTTAATGTTACGCGAAAGCTGTAACTCCTTTGCAACATCCACAAAATGCGAAACTTTCCAAAACTCTACAATTTTAAATTTAATCAAATTTGATTCTAATTAAATGATCAATTTCAAGTGTCTTTTTGACCCGGCGATCTTCCACGACTGTACACGTGATTAATTAAATTTAATTTAATTTTGACTTTCGAAGTCCGATTCTTCTAAATCCATTTGCAGATTTAAGTCCATTTGAGACCAAACCCAGTTCTATTTTTTTTTCTCTCAAAGTTTCATTTTGACTTCATATGCTTTGAGGATTGAACATTGCAAGTCACACGATGCTCTGATATTCCAGAGAAGGCGATTGCGAGTGAAAACACACGCGCAGAACGAGAAACAATGCTAAATGAGAAAATATCCAAAAACTCTTAAGTTCCGGACAGTTGTAATTTTCTAAGAATTGCGACAGAGTGGTGTCTCCGACAAAGCGTTTGATTTGAAACAGTTCAAATAATTGACGGCCAACACTCAAACCATTTCGATTTGATTTTGTTAATAAACAATAATTGAAAAAATTTCTTTGTGTTTCATTTGTCTTGTAAACTGCGGCCTCACTGAATTTGGGGTTACACAACATAAATAATTTAGAATTTGATTCTAAATATTTCTTTTCTTTTTTTCTGAGCAAAAAACACAACGTACAATTTGGGTCCATTTCAACCAACATCATAACATCTCTTGCCATAACCATAATCATCAAGGCACGGATAAAGGATTTCTTACATTTGGTGCCGTGACCAGGATTTCAAAGGGTCACAATTTAAGGCATCATACCAAACCACTTTTGGGGGCATCAACAAAGACAGGGAATTCCATTCTTTTCACAATACACTCATGTTGGCTGTTGGAGCCCTGATGGCTCGTATACATATTTGTAAGATTGAGTAAAATGAATACTTCTGGTTTAGCGTTTATTGTTTACTGAATACATGTGCTCTCTTTCGAGGATGTCTAGAGAATCTTTTTGAATAATAAGAAGATATTACATGGTATACCACCCCTAGAAGAGAGAGGGGTGAGTCGAGAACTGCCGAGTTCTCTCGACAATAATTAACACAATTTGTTCAAAAAACTTTAATTTAGTCCGATGAGATTGCTATAAAAATTTCTTATATCCAATTTACACCCTCCAACTGTCAGAGGGTAGGGGTGTACTTTTTAAAAGTCTGCTCCTCATTTGTAAAAGGAATCCCCTGTAAAGTCTGCAAATCTAAAATAGAGAAGCTGCACTCTGGGTTGCCAGAAAAAAACTAGTTATTTTGTTTAAATAAAACCTTTTGAGGGTTAGTTAAGCTATTTCAGATATTAGACATTATTCAGTAAATTTTTCTTAATTTTTTCATACTAATGACGTTATGCTAAATTTTTAACTTTACACATTTATAGAACGTGAATATACAGGGTGATTTTTTACAACGGCAGGCGTTGTAGAATTTTTATTTATGAACCGATTTTAAAAATTTTAAAAACAAATTAAATGGTTTTTAATTTACTATAAACTGATGATTTTAAAATTTTTCTAAATGTCTTAGTATCTTTTGGGCGATACTCAACTTTCTTATTTTAAATTAACACTCATATTGCTGCTTTTTGACATTACATGAACGGCATTCTTTTATTTGACAACATGCACCTAGATTTTATTAACTTTTATTGCTTATTTTTTTTCAATTTTGATAATTTTTTTTTAAATATTTTTGGTAAAAGTAGAACATATTGTACATTTCTGAATCAAGAAAATTAATATCTTCCAAATTATGAAAAAAAAAGATATGGGTTCTAATTTAAAATAAGAAAGTTGAGTATCGCCCAAAAGAAACTAAGACATTTAGAAAAATTTTAAAATCATCAGTTTATAGTAAATTAAAAACCATTTAATTTGTTTTTGAAGTTTTTGAAATCGGTTCATAAATAAAAATTCTACAACGCCTGCCGTTTTAAAAAAATCACCCTGTATAAAGGCTGCTAGATTTCTACCCTCTGACGGTGGCGACAAATCCGGTATGTAGGTTAATGGACAATTTATTTATACATTTTTTTTATATTATTATGAACGGGCTACATTGAGGTGTGTCGAAAAAAACCGGGGGCTGTAGAAAAGAGGTTGAGATTGCTACCCTCTCAAAAGTGGTGGAATTATTCGCGATATGCGGAATTACTAAGTGATTTATTTGTGATTTTTTGAGACGTACTTAATCGGGCTACATTGCGGATTCTTCCAAACAGTCGGAGGCGGTGTTTGAAGAGTAGAAATTGCCACCTTCTGATGGGTATAAGTATGATGAGTATAAGTAATTTGAGAGATTACTAAGTGATTTATTTGTAATTTTTTGATGTCAAATTCATGAAGCTACATTACTATTAAAGGTTGAAATAAATAATAATTATTGTTAGTTAGGTTAAGAGTTGAATTTTACCTCTTTGTCCACTAGTAGAGACAGAATATTGATTGAAGATGAGACAGAAGGTCATTTTGGTGTCATTTTGCCAAAAATTGTGTAGAAAAAGCACGACGATCGGTGAAAATTTCCAAGTGAAAGGCGCGGCTAGTAGGTATGCATGGCCGCGCGTTATTTGAGGCAAACGACTGAGGCGAATGTGAATCCGAAATTTGACGCCCGCTTCAGCGACGTCGATTATTATGTTATTCACAAAAAACATGTAGGTGCATATAGGGGAGAGTCATGCAATTAGTCATGCATCCTAAAATAATAGGCATTTACAATTTCTTTTGATGTACTTTTTTGATTACAATAAAAAATTTACTACATCTGAGCATTATTTTGAAAAATGGGATTTGCCCCGCTTTGCTCCGTATACAGGCATAAAGTGGGGTACCCTATAAAAAAATCCAATTTTTGAATAAATTTGTAACTACTTAGAAAAAGTAACATTTTAAAATTACTTGGTCATCAATGCATATTGCACATAAATGAGTAGGTTTATTATACAGGGTCCGGCAACACTTGTGTCCACTCCCAAAATCGTCTTTAATTTTAAAGTTACAATTTTGAAAATTTGCATACGCTCATAGTTGACAAAAGTCTAGAAGCTGACGCAAAAATTTATTTTTTATCACGGTTTGGTTGGCGTCGCGACGCCTAAGAAGTATAATTTTTAGCGACTTTTGAGTTCTTGCGTAAATATTCGCGATTTCATTTTTTTTTTCAACATAACTGTGATACAAATATCTGAGTTCTTATTTTAAATCCAATGCAAATTGTGTTTAAAATTTGCAAAAGAAACGTGGTTTTATCAAGTTAGTTTTCAAAATTCTGACAGCGCAGCGGCAAACTACGTTTACACCAAAATTTCACAAGTCACTTCATTCACTTTTATAAAGGTTAATTTTGATTAACACGGGCATGTTGCACTTTATGGACACCAGAAATCGTTATTTTACATCCACAAAATGACAATTTCACCAAGTAAGATATTTGTTGCAATCTAAAGCGAGCCAAAAGATAGATGTCATTTGTGACACAAGATGTTGACAGATGGGTGTAAACGTAGATTCCAATTTTGACGTAATGAAATTGGAACCTAACTTGATAAAACCGCATTTTTTTCTCAAATTTTGAAGACAATTTGCATTGAATCTAAAATAACAGCTGATATTTTTTACACATTTATATTGAAAAAAAATTAAATTAGGGGATGATATTACAAACTCTCACAAAAAACTAAAAATTACATTTTTAAGGCGTCGCGACGCCAAAACTATCAGTGATACAAAACAAATTTTTGCGTCAGCTTCTAGAGCTTTGTCAACTGTGAGCGTATGCAAATTTTCAAAATTTTATCTTTAAAATTAAAGACGATTTTGGGGGTGGACACAAGTGTTGCCGGACCCTGTACTTAGCCACTACATTTGTGATTTGAAAAAACTTGCTCCCTAATTTCGCGAATTTTTTTAATAAAAACATTGGATTTTACATTTTGTTTTATAAAACATAGGTTTTCACACTTTGTTTTATAATACACACATGGTCAAGTGTCAACGGACAACCAATCAAAACACGCTATTCGATTTTTTTCACAGCGTTTTATTTGAGCAGCAGGAGTGTTGCCCCGCTATGCCCCGGTACCCCACAATGCCCAACTCTCCCCTTCATATCAAACATGGCTCCTACAAAAGCAAAATTTTTAAGTTTTGGTGTAAATGCACAAGTACAATGTTGCTAAATCTACAGTTTGTGAGATTAAACTACAGAGAGCCGAAGTTCTCAAACACATTGTTTATACAATCGGTGGTTCTAGAAAATGAAAAACACATAATAAGGCTTGTAAACCTAAAGTCTGTTTTTTTTTTAAAACTACCAACACCCTCCTACTTCACAACCGGCAATGTCGTCGATTTTGATTTTCTGGTTATAAAATTAAAAAGCTTAGTTGTCTATTTGACAATTTGATTACACATAACGATTTTTCAGGCTGTGCCAAGTCTTTTTACTATTAATCCTTTAATTTGCAATTCAACAGACTGTAAAAGAGACGTTACTCGCATTTGAAAAATCTCAAAAGAAACTAAAACAGACAATACTTACAAGTTATACTTCACAATAAATTCATATTATTAGTTTACGTTTTTTGTTTAATAAAAGTTCTTAGTAACACATATTTTTTACATACTCTCACTGCTATGAACAATTCGTAAATGTGAACAAGGCTTGCATTAATTAGTTCACACTATCTACTCTACGTATATTAAAAAACAAGTGTTACAATAATGACTCAAATTGTAAAACGAGTACGACTTGTTGCACGAGTGTTACAATTAGTCTTTGTAAACGCATTTTTTATACAATTTTTTCTATTTCAACTTTTTTTCAAACCCTACTACATGGCGTTGGTCTCGTTGAAATTTTTGAATTTTTAGTATTAGTAGGCTTTGCAATTCCATTACTGTAATTATTAGAGCTCTCATTACAACACTAAAAATTTGTGACTAGTTTAGTGTTTTAAAATTAATTTTATAGAGTTACTACCTACGCCTCCACAAATGCGAGAAATCGTAAATAGCCTCATAAAGAATTTGTTGCCATTTTTGATGCTACAAAATTGTTCATTGTAATATTGTTTTGAGTTACTTTGAAACAGCTGCACAAAATCGAAATAGAAAATTATATTTATACTATTCTAACCTGTCAAGTTTTAACAAAATTTTGCATTTCTTTCGCCGTAAACGGTCATAGATAAACCGTTCACTTTCATACGTGAGATTTGGTCACTTGCTTGTGCTAGAGTTTCTCTTATTTTTAATACAAATATCAATAATTTTATTATTGATTTTTTTACATATTTTTTTGCATTAGATAGATTTCTGTGTGTTCTGACATTCCCAGCAATAGTGCAGATATTCTTTTGGCGCAGTAATTTGAGACCGCACTGATAATGAAACAAAAACTCATCTGAAAAAACTTTTATTTTTATTAAACGTGGTGCAGGAGAGTGCTCTATAATTCTACAAGAAAACGCATAAATTTCACGTTCTAAAGTAAACTACTTAATATTTCCAGTGAAGTTTAAAGTGTACCTTTGTGGTTCTGTAAAAATTACTTACTTCTTAGTTTTTAATACGTCATTGCTAAAAGATACAATGATCATTTCAACTTAGAAACGCTTAATAATTTTTTCATAAAGGTAAAATACATTATGTACCTACAGCTATCACGCCGAAACCTCACAGCACAACTCGCATTAGCTTTAGAGATGCTAGAGGCCGCGTCGGCGTTTACTATCTAATATACTATGTCCAATAACTACATCAAACAATTAAACATGATCCTAATCAGTTCTTCTTCAGATTATAAAAGACAGAAAAGGCCGAAGAAAATGAACGTATGCACTAAAAAAAAAATTAGTAAAAATAACACAAAATGGTAAAAGTTTACTAGTAGTGCCATGTTATAGTTGGGTGAAATATTAGCTGAACATTTAATTTTAAGCACTCGTGCTGCATTCATCAGGCAAATCAAGTATATCTTCTTATTTTTTTCATTCCAGTGGTACCATTTAACCTCATTCAATCCTTCTACAATTTCGACAGACTTTGAAAAATTAAAGTAGAAGAAACAGTACCATTTCAAACATACAATGTTTTCGATTCTTTGCCCGACTTCGGCGAATCCTCCTACCGTTAAGGCAGCGCCCATGCTTAAAGTTATTAGGCGGAAATATTGTGTCGACACAGAACCATCAAACTAGAATACTTTGTAAGAAAAACTTGCCACACTATTCTGCTAACTTACCGCAAAGTAGAATAGAGCAACATTGGCCACTTCAATTATACCAATGATGTAGAAAGGGAGTACAAAACTTTCAGTGTGTCGTAAGATTGTCTGCGTATGTCTAAACAAACTGATATAAAAAATAAAGAGAGTGGATTCACATACTTTGAAAGTAGAATGTGGTACTTGACAAATTGAATTAAGTTGTTTTCAACACATTTTTGGTATATAGAATCTTCGAAGATTTTGTATCCAGAGTCCAACGCTCGGGCAAAATGAAGTAGCATTTTTACTTGTAAATTTCCATACTCAAGGATATAAAAAATACTGAAAACTGGAATGGTAATCCCGACGTAAATACATATTGGTAGTATAACTGTTTTGCCTGACCAAACTACAATATCAGCCTAAAATTATTTGGAAGTGAGGGCATACTAAAAAACTTTTTAATAAGTACCCATTTTCCAAAACAAATAGAAATCAGAGAGAAGAAATAAATAAACTGTTGATCATCTCTCGTCGGTATAATCAATGCTACTGCAAATAGCACCCCACACGTGACGCAAAAAATCATGTAAATCAAAACCCGAAAAGTGTGTTTTCTAAGTTTTTTTTTAATCCTTATAGGCGCGTCTTCAAATTTCCACAACTGTAAATGTGATAATTCTCTGGTTATCATCTTGTCAGTGAGTGATTTACAAAATAAACACATTGTACCCTGAAAAACATTCTCTAGATAAAAGCCCAAAATTTTGCAACTTACAACTTACATATAAAATGGTAAAGTATATAGTGCTGTATTGAACAAAATATTGAAGTTCAAAGTAGAACAAAAATAAGTACATTTGAATCAAAAGTGACACTAGCAAGATGATTTTCACTGCAGAGAGTAAAAATCGGGAATATTTCATTTCAAAAATTCCAACCGTTAAGAATCGGCAAATTTTCATGAAATTACACTCTGAAATAAGTGAGTAGTTAATGCAAACAAAAATTAGCAATACCTTCCATAACTGGACTCGTTTCTTCAGAACTTGAACCACGACTCACCCTAAGTCTTTCGATCTTGCCCTGAATAATGGAGACGTAATGAGTTTCTAATGTTCGAATAAAAATTTTTATCAAACATGAATATTTGATATACTTAGCTAAAGTTTTTCTCTGTACTTTGTCGCTTAAAAAAACTAAAAACAACGACAGATGACACCGTTCCGAGGGTATTATGTCTTTCGAGAAAGCTGGAGTCGTGGGCTTATACGATCAGGGAGCAAAGTAACTTATTTTTAAGTTACACTCAAGTTATTGAACGCAGCCCGTTGAATAAATAAAAAAATGTTTAACAAATCTAAAAAAAAATGAAATCAACGTCAAACAATAAATAATTCATTTACAGAAGCTAAATGAAATCTTTCATTTTGATTAAATTCTTAACGTCATGTTAAAGTGACATGTTATCGTTTTTCTGCCAATCAAATGTCTGCAATCGTCAGAATTATTGTGTAAACCGCATAAATAAATCACTTAAAGTATTATTATTGATAGAGTGTCTTTCCCATGTCACAGCCGTGACATGTTCACACAAAAAGATTAACTAAACTAAACTTATTGATTCTAATTGAAAAGTTAAAGTAAATACATATACAGTGAAACCTCGATTTTTCGGAATAATGGAGGGATGAGTCGCACGGATAAGTAAAAACCACGGTTAATTGAAACAACTTTTTTAACAAATTACATACTACATTAGCTTATATCTATCTATGTAGATGTCAAGTTAACTAAGTTTTTAGAAGCTAAAGTACAAAGTTTTTGTTTTTTACAGTTTGACACTATATCTTAGTGTTATAAAAATAGTATATTATGAAACGCGTTTCATAATGAACATTTTGCCGCACGCACGTTTTTAGGACACGACGAGCGCATAAAGTAGTAAGTGCGGCAAAATGCATTATGAACAAGTTTTCGAAAGCATTATGAACAAGTTTTCGAAATCTAGGGAATTTAAGGGAGTTGGCATTTGCAAAATGTTTGGGAAAAAAATTCGAAGTAGCCAAATCCAATTTCAGTCAGTTTGACAGGTGTGACGTTTTGAGGTTACTGGAGCGCAAGGGAGCCAAGAGAGCGAAGATGTTGATCATGATCATGATGGTTCTCTTGCATCCAAAGAGTTTTTCTCCGATGAATTATTAAGCCAAGTGCAACAAGAAATAATAGTGGATTGATTGATTTATCATGGTTTATCAAAACCAAAATCTAAATTGTCAACGTTGACGGCAGGTTGACGGTTTGTCTGCTGCAAACCTAAGAAAAATATAAGTGCCTGGAAATATTGGCACAGCATTGGTCCATTACGATACCGAAATACGCTCAAACGCGTATCGAAATATCTTCATTATGAACGCGAAATAGAAAAAAATTTGTTTGATCGATACTTGTGTTCACTACACTAAAAATGTACTCTTTTTCCCACACACCAGAGGTTGTCAAACAATGCTGACGCCCGTTTGGGTAGCAAGGCTACTGTTCAATTTCATGTAAATATTATAATCAACCCATGCCTTGTATTGAAACTAAGGAAAATGAGGATTCGAAAATTAACAAGCAAAACGACAACACGTTTTTGAATCTTTTGAATAAATACGACTACAAATTGGTCAATTCGAAGCCGGATAGCGATACCAAATACGTTTAGTCATCGTCTGTACATTGTGTCCCAAAATCTGAAAGCGGAATCCACATCGAGACGTTTGGCAGTGAACTTCCTGCAAGGTATCCAGCTCCATCATCAAACCAGACCAGAGACAGACGAATACAGAAAGCTATCGAAGATAAGTCACAAGTTCAGACAAGGTCAGCCCTATCCTTTATTCCTACCCATTCCTGGTCCATATTGCCTGTTCCTAGTCTTGTTTAACCAATAAGGAAATGGCTCCCAAAAGATCGGAACATAAATTAGCTTTGGCAAAAGTAAACTCATTAAATAGGCAAATGCGAGATTGTTTTGATTTTATTGAATCTTTAGATAAAGAAACTCTTAATTTAAAAAACAGAACAGAGCTCCAAGTAAGAGTTACTCAGTTAAAACCGTTGCTAACTGAATTCCATAATAACTGTTCAATTTTGGAATCGTTAGATCAGTCGTTGACAGATGAGCAAATTAAATCGTTTTCTGATTCATATTTTGAAATTTTAACAGCAGCGGAATCACTACAGACTAGCCAAAATGAAGGTAAATCTGCAACAAACAGTGAACATAAAAATCATGTCAATGTTAATTTGCCAGTGCTCAAACTGCAACGTTTTAACGGTGATTACTGCAGTTGGCTTGAATTTCAGGATTCTTTTACCGAAATGGTACACAACAACAGAAGTCTAACCAATTTCGAAAAAATTCAATACTTAAAAATATCTTTAACAGGAAACGCTGCTTCTCTTGTTCAAAATGTCAGTATGACTTCTGACAACTATGAAAAGATTTGGAATTCTTTAACAAAACGGTTTCAAAACATTAGTTTGTTGTCACACAGCCATAAGCGCGATTTTAAATATTACGCTAATGAAAACAGAGTCATATACTCAATTAAGACACATTCAAGACAGTTTAAATAAAAACATGCGTGCTCTAAAAAAATTGGGAGTTCCAATAGAAACATGGGGAGTAATCATTAATCATATAATTTTTGAAAAATTTGAAAAAAACACCAAACGTGCTTTTAGTAAAATTCATATTTCAGATCAATTACCAACACTTGATGATTTAGATGAATTTTTAACACATCAGTGCACACTTTTGGAAAAAATTGATAAAACTTCAACTCCTAATAAAACTGATTCCAAAATTAATTATGCTGCACCAAATCAGAGATTAGTAAAACCATTCTTTAGAAAAACGATGAGTAACACAGCATTTAATTCAAGTCCCTTAAATGTGAGTTTTGCAACAATAATAATCATACATTAAACAAATGTTTTAAATTTATTAAGCTCACTTTTGAAGACAAACTGAATTTTGTAAAAAAACTACCTAAACTTTGCGAAAATTGTTTAAGGTCTAATCATGTCGTGGCTGATTGTAAGTCTACCTCTAGATGCAACCAATGCAACCAACTGCATCACAGTTTACTACATCCTGAGATCCCATCCACAAACGCTGAGAGTATTGTTAATCATTCTAATTCAAAATCTACGTTAAATCAAGTACTGTTATCAACAGCTATGGTCAAAGTCAAGATGCCTTCAGGTGAATGGTGTTCTGTTCGGTGTCTTCTTGATCCAGGTTCTCAAAGTAATCTTATGTCTGAAAACTTGTGTCGCAAATTAAATATAAAAACAACAAATGTTAAACTAGACATTGGAGGTATTTACAATTCTTTTTCTGAAATTAAGCAAAGAACTACGGTTCAAATTTACTCCGAAGTCAGCGATTATTCATCTAGCTTGTCTTGCTATGTTATTCCCAAAGTCACTGAGAGTTTTCCACTCACATCATTTAACTCAGAAATGCTCAATATTCCTACTGAACTACAACTAGCAGATACAAATTTCAGCAATTCAGGTCCAATAGATTTATTGCTAGGAGTATGTGAATATTATAAAATATTGGAAGGTCAAATGATCAAGCTGAGTGTTTCTAATGAGACATTTTTAATCAAAACAAAATTGGGATGGATTGTAGCAGGAAAAATTCCAGGACTTAAAGCATCAACAATAAATTCAAATCACACAATTATTGCTTGTCATTCTGTAGATCATTTTCTAGAATTAGACAATGACGTTAAAGAGTTTAGATGAACCACAAATTTTATCATCAAAACTTACCCCAGAAGAACAAAATTGTGAAAATCATTTTGAATTAAATACATATCGCAATGAAGAAGGTCGATTTGTGGTATCTTTACCTTTTAAAGAAAATCCTGAATCTCTTGGTGATTATAAAACTGTTGAATTAAAACGTTTCTTAAATCTTGAAAAAAGGCTTGATAACAATCCATCATTGAAACAAGAATACTCTAATTTTATTCATGAATATACTGAACTAAATCATATGAGTCAAATTAATCCTTCTGAAATTGAAAACGCGAAACATTATTTTTTACCTCATCATCCAGTCATAAGATCAGACAGTTTAACGACAAAACTGCGAGTCGTTTTTAACGCGTCTACAAAAACAAGTACCGAGTTATCTTTAAACGATATTTTGATGGTTGGACCAACTCTTCAAAACGATTTATTTACTAATCTTATCAACTTTAGGCAACATCAGATTGTTTTGGCCGCTGACATTATGAAAATGGATAGGCAAGTATTAGTTAAACCAACCGATCAGTTATATCAACTTATTTTTTGGAGAGATGATCCTCCTGAAGAACTCAAAATATTTAAATTCAATACGGTAACTTATGGAACAAGTTCAGCTCCATATTTGGCCACTAAATGTTTGATGCGATTAGCAGAATTATATAAAGATCAGTACCCAAAGACTTGCAAAATCATTTCTCAATGTTTCTATGTTGATGATCTTTTAACAGGTGGAAAAAACGTTGATGAAGTTAATCAGATACGCAAAGAACTTGATATAATTTTAAACTCAGCTGGTTTTGAATTGAGGAAATATATTTCGAATAATGACGAGATAGTCCGCGACATTAACACAAAGCAGGTTAATTTTGCTATTCTGACATTAAGCAATCATGATAATGCAAAAACTTTAGGAGTTATATGGAATGCTAAAGAGGATACATTTCAGTTTGCAGTGAAGAGTTCATTAACTCAAACACCTACTAAACGAAACATACTTTCAACAGTATGTCAAATATTTGATCCATTGGGACTGTTAGGTCTTGGTGGCGAAACTAATCATTCAGGAGCTTTGGCTACTGAAGTTATCTTGGGATGACAAAGTCCCTCAATCTATTGCTGACGCCTGGCTCAATTTTGAGAAAAATCTAACTCACTTAAATTTAATTAAAATTCCTAAGTAGTGATACAAAGCCGGTTCTAGACCGGAAGTCGTAATCTCGAGCGCCCGTCCGGTGGTGTATTGCTGGTCATCTACCAATCAGGCGCACAGATGGTGTCGGCGGCTCTTCCGGCGTATTGCTGGTCATCTGCCAATCAGGGGGCGGGTGATTTAAAAATTTGACAGATGGCGGTGGGAATTTGACAGCTGGTGGCGGGAAATTGAAATGTGTAGCCGGTTGGAGGCGCCGCGAGCCGATAAACAGTTCAATTTGCGCGTGCGCGGCTAAACGGCGGGAAATTTAAAAATTTGACAGATGGCGGTGGAAATTTGACAGCTGGCGGCGAGAATTTTGACAGATGTCATTATGGAATGGCGGAAATTTTGAATTTGACAGTTGTGTCAGATCAAGATGGCGGTGACGGTTTGGGTGACTATCATAGAGGGCGCTAGAGTGAGCAAAAATTTCAAAAAAATTTGAGTGCGGTCCTCGGAAAAAAATTTTGGAATTTCTCGGATAAAAATATTATAATTTCTCGGAAAAAAATGCAAAATAATTCGTTATTTGGGTGTAATCATCCGGTCTGATTTCCGCGTTTCTCGGAATAACCGCAAACATTGATAAGACCGGACGTTTTTCGCTGTCTATATAAAGAAAAAATCAATCAATTTCATTCAAATCAAGTGTTGTGCAGTCCAAGAATCGATAAGTATGGGTTAATTTTCATTTAATTATTTTATACTAAGTAATACATCTTTTAGAATGGATTTGAAACAAATCAACATTGTCACTAACAGTTCCAACTCCATAAAGGAATTTAAGGGTCTTACAACTCTACCCATTGGTGTAAAGTACCTTATTAAAAATGTGTCTTTGTACAAAGGGCTTTACGGTGAGTGTCCTATAGTGGAATTGGAAGATTTTAAAGTATTTCTACCCAAAAGAAGTATTGAGGTTATACGCAGCAACTTGGAAAACTTTACTTCAGACACATATTGTTTAGTGTACAGAGGAATAAGAAAATTGAAGAATTGTGAGTACGGTACTACAGCATTGTTTGAAATTGTCTTAAAAAATGAAGACCATTACCACAAAAGGGTTTGAAAAATGATTATTGCATAAAATTATACAATTATAAATTAGTAGTGCTAAGTCATGAAATTACACTTGTAAGACAGAAATAAAGCAATCTAATCAATAACCTTTCCTGTTGCGGTAGACGCACACATCTGTTGATAAAATAAAACACTTGTTAAAATCGTTCTTTATATTTTTTAAAATCACACAACACTCGTTCGCTTAAGAAATGTATACATTCCATCATACAGTAATTTTTAATAGAGGCATTAGAGTCACAAATAATTCTAATAATATCTAGTATTGACAAGTTAACAGAAGCATTTGCTATTTTGTGTACGTTATTTAACAATTTATAATAATAATTAAAAAAATTTAATTTATGTAATATTTCAAGTCTTTTCGACAAAATAATGTCTAATTGGAGAATTTGTTGAATATCATTATCCATCAAAACAAAACTAGTTGAATTTTTGGATAGCTGAATGAGTTTTGGTTTGCGATTGATGACAAAATTTTCCCAAAATTTGATAGTGTTGACCTTTAAACTGCCATCGATGAATCGTGTGAGCACCTTAACAAATTCAGACCATTCGATTGTATTGAAGGACAGATTGTTGAATTCATTGTTAAGTCGAATTGCAGGTTGAAAATTTCTCGCAGGACTTAGACCACATTCAATAAAGAACGGTGATAAATATTCAAAGTCATATCTGATATTGAGAATTAAATGTTTTTCTTTTTTGATTTCCTCTTCAAATCGGTTAGCTTCAATCATCAATTCGCAATCATACTGAATTTCTTCAACATCACACTGCTCATCGGCAGACATCTTGATGTAAACTAATCAAAACGATCATTGTTTACATGTCATAACACATTTTTCTTATCAATCCAACTGTTATGGTTATTATCAAACCCTAACCATTTAACCAATACTTTATTTCCACGTCGTTTCAAAACTTTTTCCACCAGATATATGTCCGAATTTTTTGTTTTCTGCAATTCTTTTTCGTAGAAAGCACCCATTATAGGTTTTTCTTCCATATCTTCTAAAAGGTACGTGGTAGGATTGGTAATATTTATTTTAACAACCTTGAACAATTCTGTGGTCCAATTAGGTGTATAACCTTTATCAAAAATATGTTTGGCTTTACTTATCCTAACAATGTCTCCAACTTTAAATTTTCTTGTGGCTGTTGCAACTTTAATCTCATTAAATGATGATTTTAAAACACGATCTTCATTTGTTTTGTTTACATTAACGGGCTTCACATGTATTGTACTATGGATGGTATTATTATATGTGGATACAAGTTCTGGTAAAACATTAATCCACTTGTATGAACCGTTTAAACTGAAGTATTTAAAAAGACGGTCTTTTAATGTTCGTATGACTCGTTCGGCAATTGCTGCTTTTTTAGAACTGAACGTATGGTAATGATTTATTTTATATTTCTTCATTAGTGCATTGAATTTTGAATTGAAAAATTCTTTACCTTGATCTGTTTGTAAATTTTTGGGGTGCCTCTTCTCTTTTAATATTGATTCAAATGCTTTTGTAACTTCATCGGCATGTTTAGACTTTAAAGGCTTAGCCCAAACATATTTCGAAAAACAATCGATTACAATCAATATAAAGTTAAAATTTTTATTAGACGAGGCATACATATTCATTTGTCCTAGATCAGCTTGCCATAAATCATCTAAACCCTTAATAATTGTTCGACGTCTTGTAAACTTTCTTTGGATTGGTTTGTGAAGCTCATTAACAAGCTCTAGTTTTTCTTTGGAATGCTGTTTCACCATTGTTTACCACTAATCTGATAAATAATTTGAAAACAACTCATTTTATATAAATCTTTTATTAATAATAAGTAGAATCTACAGACTGTTTTGTATTACTAGACATCTAGAATTTTTTCACTAATTATTACAGATTCACATTTGCTGATTTTCAAATTTTTTAATTATTTGAATTGTGCAATAATTTTTTATCATCAATACTAACCAATTTGTTTTTGCTTAAGAACTCTAGATTAGCAGTCGAGATGGAATCAATTTTCTCTTTAAGTAAGTTAATGGTCGTAAGATTGTTTTCCATATGCTGATTAATTTTCAAATTGTTGTCCGTAATTTGTTCTTCTATTTTATTTAATCTTTTATCAATTTGAGCTACAACATTTAACAATTCTGTTTTTAACTTGGCATATATTTCTTGCTGTAATGTTATACGGTTTTTACAGAGCTCTACAGATTTAAGAACTCTAGAAGATATAGCTTTAATAGTTGTTAGAACATCGTGGGATAGTTGAGCAATTTTAGTGTCTATATATTTTTTATTCGCAGCATCATTATCCAAAGACGGTTCTTTAATATTGCAAATTTTCAAATTTTCTACATGAATATCCCCATCAACAGTAAATTTCAATGCATTAGTAGTTTAAAATTTTGCCAACAATAAAGTGTTTTTATGATCGTCTAAAGCTTGACCAAACTTGTCGAGAGGCATTTTACAACTAAA
The DNA here is from genome assembly GCA_029298725.1 of Gnatocerus cornutus. Lineage (NCBI taxonomy): Eukaryota > Metazoa > Arthropoda > Insecta > Coleoptera > Tenebrionidae > Gnatocerus > Gnatocerus cornutus. The sequence goes on along the minus strand of CM055512.1, from coordinate 9,147,485 downwards.
TGATTTGGACGGATTACAAGTTAATAAATAATACCCGCTTCTTTTAATTCATTAACTATAGCTACAATTTCATTGTTATGTGACGAATTACCAGCGTCTTTTGATGCCCAAAGTAATTTTAATCTATCAACAAGTTCGTTAACATCATCCCAATATACATATTCGATTGATTTTGAATTGTATTGCAATATATTATCTGTAAGTCCACTTCCAGAAAACAAATAACTACGTTGTGGTGAATCACTAATAAGTGGTTTTATAACACTTCGATATTTCGGATGACTACTGCCTCTTAATTATCCTGTTGGATCAAATTTGTGTACGCTTGTTGCTTTAAGTATTGAGTGATAGCTATCTTCATCATCTTTTGTATACTTCATAGGACGTTTTTTAAACAATAATTCATACAAGCCCCTTGTACCCACATAAGTTTTACCTCCAATAGTAAAGTCATCACTGTTTTTCCCAAAATGAATTAATTTATTGCCCAACATCCATTTATTTGTTTCTGCATCATGATTTACTCCATATGTTGTATCATACTCTTTTGCTGAATGATCTCTTAAAAATCCATCTATGTATTCAGCTAATTCCGAATAATCAGATAAGTAGTCTTCATAAGCTTCTTCAGTGATATTTTCAAACACATTATCATCACCATCACCAACAACATCATCATCAGGATTAACTGTAGCTGTAGCATAATCATCAGTTGGTTCAAAACTAGGGTTGTATTCACCAATAATTTCAGTAGGAAGCTCCTTAACTGAAATTTGATCCATTGATTCAATGACGGGCTTGGTATCTGTGAATTGATTTGTCTGTGTAGATGAGTCACGTTTTGGAGCGAAGTAACGTGTTTGTGTCGTACTATCAATGACCTTTGCGGTTTTTGTGGTTTTTGCAGATATGTTATCAACCTTCTTGGACAGAGGATCAATAATAGGTTGAAATATTTTCTTTATTGTTTCATCTTGCTCAAATCGACCCAATTTAAGAGCTAAATATTTTCTCCTAATACCTTTAGCGAGTCGATCAATGGCTTTTGTAACGTGCGGATCTGAAGATGTCATTTTAATGAGTGATGATAAATTATAGAAAATTAGATTTTTATATATTTATCGAACCCTTTGCGATATCGACCATTATCCACCGGAAAATCTTTAACAATTACTAAACATCCATAACGTTTTCTCCAGCACTCTGAACAAATTTTTTTGAATTGATCATAGGACATATCGGGTGAAACGTGCTCGTCATACACATGTTTCAAATTGATTTCGCCTTGTCTCAATAACACAATAACATTACTATTATCACGTATTAATTGTTTAGGTATTTTAGAATAAGTTTGGCACAAGTAGGCTGCATCGATATTTTTATGTCTACACATTGAATAATACTGACGAATTTTATTTTGATTATCACAGGCCACATCGTCAAATATAAATAAGGAATGATCAAGAGCCTGAGAGGGATCAATTACGTCATCATTATTGTCGTACGGAAAGTATTTTATTCCATTCACACGTGCCAACACCGATTTTAGTACTTGATATTTAGTTTGAAATAAAGATTTTGAATAAAGATAAACATTTTTAAATTTAAGTCCTCTTTCATTATAAATTAAAGAAAGCAATGCGTTCGTTTTTCCACATCCACTGGGCCCACAAAAAATTGCTCGAAATGAAGTTGGTAGTAGTTTTCCATGAATATGAGTTTTCGGTTTTTCAAAAAAATCTAAATTAACTATGGGTAGGGTTTCTTCTTGTTGCGTGCACTGCATTCTGACATAAACTGATGGTGAAAATAAAAAGAATTGTTTATAAACTTTTATAACCATCATCACTGTTAGAAAACATCAAACATACTTTACAACGTAAACTGCATGATTCTAGTGATGATGATGATGATGATGATGATGATGATGATGATGATGATGATGTTGATGTTGATGATGAATCATTTTTGATTAATTTTTCGAGTATACATCTACAAGTATCAGGTCCACACGTGGCGTTTGGATTCGACCAAGGACATGTCACATAATGAAGTCCGAATTTATCATTGTATACTTTTTCTGGTTTGTTGGTATGTGCTCCATGCATTTTGAACCAATAACTAAAGAAAATCTACTACAACATCACCTTAAATAGATCTGATGGAGAGAGGGTGATTAATAAAAAATTAAAAACTTTAGCATTTATTTATTTTTTCCACCCACTGGTGCAAAATTACACAGTTTACATTGCTACACATGTAATTTTTTTGATTAAAGTGATTAAAGCATTTTGGACGTTGTTTTTCAAACTTGGGTACTCCAACTTCATTTTCAACGTTTTTTATGATCAAGTCCGGTAATTCACTTGCACACACATATGTTAAATAAGTATGTTTTTGGCTCCCCTTCACATAAACCATTTTATAGTTTTTTAATACTTTAATTAAAATATCAGCAATGTCATCATAATTCACATATCCATATGAATAGCGTAGACCATGGAAATTTCGTTCTTCATACCTCACTTGACTTTTATTGGTTTGCGACAATGTGTCAAATTTTTTAGGCGGCTTTAGAAGGTAATGATTGGTTTGATGTCCGTTGAATATGGTAACTTCTTTGGGGTAAAAGGACCATTTTTGATTTTCATTTCTCAAGTTAAACCCTTGAATATCAACACAAACAATCGTCATCATGATTGTCGTCACATTAACATTACATTTTTAGTCTGTTAAATTATATACCACCCCCTCTACTTTTTAAGATAGACTTCGTACTATCTCACTAATAGGAAGATGTTCAAAGATGGTATCATGAATGATAATGCAATATGCTTTTGTATCTGCAGGAAAACCACTTGCGGCTTCAATATCAACCTTAAGATCAACAGTATTTGATTTCAACGATTGGTGCCTTTGGGAACAGTCAATGACGAACAAAGCTCGATTCTTAAAAGCTACATAATCTACAAAGGTTGTTTGGGATGTGTAATATCATTTTTAAATCTACTCAAAAATTGTGAATAATTATAATGTGCATCAACAAATTTATTTTTTTCAAAGTTGAGCCTCATGCGTTCTGTAGGGTAATATTCTCCATTTAGCATAATACGTATATCTGATACATTTATATTCCCAAAATATTGCGGATCTTTTTTGATAGTATTTCTGATCCCCGTTTGAAATGCAATAATTACAAATCGAGGTGTTTCTACACTTGTACTTGTTTTCACACCCCAAATTTCTTTTGTAGCACCAACAGTCAGCTGGGGCAATTCATGATAATCCCATTTTCTGAACGATATAAACATTGAATAGAATAGAATAATAAGAATAGAATTTATTTGCCATTAAATACATACACAATGTAAATAAACCTGGCACGTCAACAAACCAATTTTACAAACACTTAACAATATATTACATATACACGAATACAATGTAAAGTTAAAATGGAACAAAATAGAAAGATAAAATCAAATAAAATATAAAGATAAAATTGAATAAATGTAAAGATAAAATTAGAATAAAATGACACATCACAATACAGGAGTTAGTGTATAGATTTTACTTTTAGAAATTCTTCTATGGAGTAAGAATTCTTGTCTAATAAAAATGCTTTGACATTTATTTTGAATCGACGTAAGTTGGACGAGTCTCTTATTGTTTGAGGAAGGTTATTGAAAAATCTACAAGCATTATAATGCAGACCTTTTTGAAAATAGGCAGTGCTATGTTGCTTTGGTAGTAATAACTCTTTGTGGCGCGTATTATAACAATATGTATTTCTACCAATTTTTAATAGCTCGATATTTTTGAAAGCATAGCATAAAACATGATATATGTATAAATTTGGTAATGTCATAATTTGTAGATCTTTAAATGCTTGTCTACATGATTGTCTACCGTTTAAACCAGCTAGAATTCGTATAGCCCATTTCTGGACAATAAAAACTCTCTCGGCTTCAGAAGAGTGGCCCCAGTGTACAATTCCGTATTGCAAAATACTCTGAAAACACCCAAAATAAAATGCTTTTACTGTCCCTAAGTTACATTGCTGTACTACATTGCGGAGCCCATAGCAAATTGTTGATAGCTTTTTACAAAGATTGTGAAGATGACTTGACCATTTCATTTGACTATCGATTGTGAGTCCGAGCAACTTTACCGCCTGAGATAATTTAACAGGTTTGTCATTAAGATGAATGTGCTTGTCATTTTGATTTAATATTTTATTAAAAAAGGGAATTATTGATGTTTTGTCTTTATTGATACACAGCCGATTCATAGTGACCCAGTCCAGTAAACTGTGGTAGATTTTCGCTGCTTTTTCCGCCGCATCATCTCCTGTTACGATAAAATTAGTATCATCAGCGTATGACATTTGGACAAAGTCACATTTTGGTTTTAAGTAGAGTGCCAAATCATTCACAAATATAATAAATAATGTTGGGCCAAGAATCGATCCTTGTGGTACTCCAATAGTTATAGTTTTTGACTCCGATAATGACCCGTTGAGTAGTACTTTTTGAGTCCTATCACTAAGATATGATTTAAACCATTCATGAGATTTTCCTCTGATTCCATATCGATCAAGCTTACTTAATAGAATTGAATGGTCTACACAATCGAAAGCTTTTGTAAAGTCTATGAAAAGCCCCAATGTATTGACTTTTTTATCGATGTACGCGATTATATTATTTAAGTAATCAGCAAGAGCAGTGTCCAAGCCCCTACCTTTTATGAAACCATGCTGAGAACTATCCAAAATTTTATTTTTTACTAAAAAAGATATGACGTTATTGTTTACAATAATTTCAAACACTTTGGAGATGCTAGGTAGAAGACTAATCGGTCTATAATTTTCTACTGATGTGTGGTCGCCTTTTTTAAAAAGAGGTTTAACTATCGCTCTCTTTAAAATAGATGGAAAATGTCCCTGTTCCAAAGATAGATTTATAGTGTGGCATAGTGGTTCAGCAATTGCAGATGCAATTTTTTTTAAAAGATTGTTGGAAATGCCATCTTCCCCAGATGCATTACTATTTTTAAGTTTAGAAATAATTTCCATTACGTCTGATGGAGACACTGGCATTAAATAAATTGAGTTCTCTACACGATCAATATTTCCAGCAGTATAGTTCAATTTATCGTTTTTGTTAATACTTAGAAGCGTGTTACTTGCAATTTGTGAAAAGTACTCATTGAAAACTTCGGCACATTGCTGATCACTGAGAGTCACATTATTTTTCTGAATTTTAATTATGGTATTCTTTGGTTTACGGTTCGTGCAATTCTTGATGGTATCCCACATAGCTTTGTTTTTGTTGTTACTGTTGTTGACCCGACGTTCAATATAAATTTGTCTACTCTTAGTGATAAGTTTCTGATATTCTTGATTGATTTTTCTAAAAAAGTCTTTAAAAATTATGTATTGTCTACTCAGATCAGCAAAAAGGCTGACTTTTGATTTTAATTTAAGAATTTCTGGACTAATCCAGGCCTGCTTTGAACATAAATTACGTTTCCCAGCACGTTTATAAGGAAAGGATGTTTCAAAATATTTGGTCAATAAACCCATAAACTTATTAAATGACGTTTCAGCATTAGTATCGTTAAAAACTGTTGTCCACTCTTCCTTTTCGAGAAATTCATGAAAGACTTTGACATTTTTCTCACTGAAATTTCTAACCAATTTAAAGGCAGGGGAGGCATTTTCATTCATCTTATTTATTTTGAGACACACATCAATTTGCTGTGCTTTATGGTCTGAGAGAAATAGGTTTCTTACATAAGAATTATAATTTTTTATAGAGTCATTAACTAAAATGTTGTCAATACAAGTTCCACTACAGGGAGTAGTTCGAGTGTATTCATAAATTGTGGGTATAATGTTAAAGGTTTTTAGTAAGCATATAAGATCTAATTTCTGCCTCGAATTTTCAAGAAAGTCCACATTAAAATCTCCTGCTAAAATAATTTTCTTGCTTTTACTAACTGTGCATAAAACACTATTTAAAATGTCTAAAAATTTAACAAATTCACCTGAAGGAGGTCTATATAAAACTATTATTACTAAGCCATATTGCATAACTTCTACAGCACAACATTCGATGGTGTTTGCACTGGATTTAGTTTGAATAGAAGTTAAATTTCGAACATCTAGATTTGAATTCACGAAGATCGCAGCACCACCGTGCCTATTCTTAGCTCGACAAAAACTAGCAGATAGATTATAGTTATTTAACACAATACAATCTAATTGATCTTGCGATTGCCAGTGTTCGGTTATTAAAATCACATGAGGATGTAATTCTGCCAAAATAATGTCTAAACTGTTTATTTTATTATAGAGGCATTGTATATTTTGGTGCAGAATTGAAAAAACATCTACACTTACGTTAACGTCTAAAAAATCACTGGACTTCTTTACTTCCAATTCGTCACATGGTGGAGAAGATGACGTTGTTACTTCGTATCCTTGTTGAACACTCTCCGGTGAAAATAACGATTTACATAACACCCAGCTGGCCAAATATTGGGGTTCATCGCTTCGTTGAAATTATGTAGGTTTACAGTTACTTTAAAACTGGCGTAGTATTCCGAGTACTTCGTGTCAACTTTGGCACACTTCACTTCGGGGAATTTCTCTGTCAGCATCCCACAAATTTCTTCTGGTTTAGTTTCAGGAGCAAGCCTGGAAATATAAATAAAGCCTTTTTTGGGTACCACTTTGATTGTTGTAAGTTCTGTTTGTTTCCCAATAATTCCTTTCTGTTTAGGTGATGTCTTGGTTTTGTTTTTTCGCAAGACAGTTCTCCATTGATCTTCATCCTCAGTACTCTCAATATTCTTTTTTGATTTTACGGCAACAGTCGTCTGGTGTGTTTCAACATTTGCGAATATTTTCTTTCCGTTTAGATGTTCCATGTTACCTAAGTTGTTAGCAAGAATTTTACAATTTTTCTGAATTATTGGGACCGCTTCTGATGTTAAAGCCTTTGTTCCATGTGACACAAGCTTTGGAGACAATTCGGTTGTTGGACCTTGATTCCATAAATGTGTTCTCTTTCCGGCTGATATTCTTTTGTTGTCAACACCATTATCAGGTTTTTGATGAGGAATTCCCAATATCTCAGTTTTTTTGTCAAACTTTTTCACCGTTGGTTCACTGAACGAATCGCATTTATGAATTTTTAATCTTAGTTCTTTTATTTCAGACATAATCATCTTGAAATTGTCATTCATAGTTTGTTTTAATTCATGTAACATAATTGTTATCGTGTCTTCTTGAGTTTTGGTGATATAAGATATTTGACTCGCGGATTTTTCCTGCATATCTTGCACTTCACCTTCTAATTCTGATATTCTGTGTTTCAAACTCCTGTTTAAATCTTTTAAGACGTCATTTTCGAAACAGATTGATTTCTCTATTAAGGTACTGGTTTCATTATCAGAGAATCCCTCTGATTCGTAGCCTCCTATTGCTTCTTGCAGTTTTTCGGTGCTAATGACCATGTTGTCACAGCAGGGTTTTTTAATTTTACCAGCACAACTAGTGTGATAAAAAACTTCACAATTTCCACATTTCACCCGCTTCTTTACCGCAGATTTACCGCAAAATTCGCAGAGCGTTTTACCGTACATGTTCATCACGTTAACGCAAAATTCCAATGAGCCACCCAATGAGTTCCTGGATTTTTCTTGGTATCCAAATTGACTATTGCGCATTTATTTTTATTTGGTTTATTTAGTAATGTGTCACGCATAAAAACTCCTCTGAAATATGGTATTTTTAACATTTTTGCGAATTTTCTTATATCGATGTCGTAGAGGGCTCTGTTGGGTAGCTCTATGGGTAGTTTTTTGAGACCTGCTGTTTTTTCAAAAACAATCCGTATCCACCTCTATCATTCTTCTTCAAATAAAGACCTGATCCTTTTTTACGAATTTCTTCCATTGCTTTATTATGCCGACCTTGTTCATCTAATTTCTTTTTCGCATTCTTTGCATCAATCACTGTTTTTGCCACAGCACTAGCTCCCCCTATTAGTGAACCAAGACTTCCCAGTCCTGCCAATATAGGTAGAAGAGGTAAAATTCCTCCTTGCTTCGGTTCAAACGGTATTATTCTAGGAACACGTATGTTCTTACGACCTCCCGCTTTTCTCACAGCTATACGACCTGTTTGGAGTGCCATCACTGCAGCTCTTCTCAATGCTGTTTTATTAGATAAATCTACATTTTCATTCCTTAGATCCTTTCTTATGTGGTCTACAATACCACGATTAAATGAAATAGTAGGATGATGACGATGAGTCTTTTTTCGAAGACCCATTCCAAGCTTTCTTTTCGTTTTCATGGCTGTTGTTACAAGCCAAGCTGCTGCTTTCTCTCCTAAACCGGCGTCTTTCGATTTAACCCTCTCCCAAGCCCGATTTTCTAAAATCCAATCTGCTCTGTGTCGCTCGTCTAAAGATTGATTTTTGGAATAGCTAATGTCGTGTTCTTTGCATGCAGCATCCAACTTATTTATACCAGAATCACCTTTCCGTAATCTTTTCTCCAATTTTGTGCCAGGACCACAGTAGCTTTTTTATTGAAAAATGAATAAAATCTTATAGAATATGTAAAGACTTACTTGTAGCCGGGTATGTGTAGTTCTAGAGGTAGTTTATTAATTAGAGAATTTACTACACCACGTCCACCTTTACGTTCGGGGACTAACATAACAATGAATACTTCGTATAAGTCTAATGATATTTATAGAAGAGGGAGGGAATAAAGGCACATCATTTTAATTACAAGTTTTATTTATGTACTTTTGAACAAGATTGGGTGGTAAAAATATTTCCAGGTCCTTAATAAATCCACGTAGTCCTTGGTCGAACAAAGATTGACACAACCTCGCCACATCTGTTTGCTTATCGATGAATTGTTGACAAATTTCCATACCATTGCGATATTGCTTCTTCCATGATTTAATTAATGCATCCTCTTCTGTGAAGTCCACATCGTACACCTCAGCATATAGGAGATCATAGTAAGCATCACGAAATTCGGAATGGATACGTTTGATGGCGGAATTAAGATCTGTTGCCTTCACCCATTTGTCTTGACTGTACATTTGCCACATCCTACTACTCCAACTTGAAATGTAGGAATGAATGTTAATTTTCAATGTTGTAGGCTCTCATTTGTTTCCATTAAAAGTGATTTGTAGTGACCGTGTGGTAAAGTATCAGTGGAATCATTTAATAAAAATCTTTTATCATCAAAGTTGCTTAAACCAATTTTGTGCTGTTCGATACTGTAAACTTTGTGCGCAAATGATCGTATTGTACGTTGAGTCACCTCTTTAACCATGTTATTTTTTAAACAGTCTAGGTAGTCTTGAAAAGTGATTTTATTTTTGACAACACTAAATTTAACACCTTTTGATTTTTTGATACATTTTCCCCCTTTAATTTTGTACGCGTACATTTTAGATCTAAGTCCAATAAAATGACTCATCACATTGCTATTTAGCTCATCTTTCATCACCCCAGGGACCTTTTTGTTTACAAGAGGTATTGACCATTGATTGTTTAAAGGGTAATCACTTGTATCGAACATTTTAATATTTGCCTTAATTAAATCATGATAGATATCATCACATTGAAGTTCGTAGATAAGGCTGTCTGTGTCAGTATATAAAAGTTTGCAATTATTTTCATTAAACTTCTTTAACATGAATTCATAATGAAAATCATAGACACATACTTTGGAAATATCTAAAATAGACATACCAATGTACAATGGTTTATTGAATATAAGTTCAGTTTTTGCAAGCTCGATCGCGATAAGATTTTCATTAAAAATTGTACGATTTTGAAATCTGGGGCTGGATATTAAATTTTTTGCTCCGTATCTCCCTTCCCATTGCGATACCAATTTTACAATTCGATGTTTTCGGATATTTTCCATGGTTTTTCCAAACACTGCATTATTTGCCAATTTATAATTATTTTTTTCAAAAGTACTTTTGGCTTGTGCACGTAAATTTGTGTTTAGTTCGATATACGGTTTTAGCCATGGAGCTTGCTTGAAACTTAAAATTTTATGAATCTTTTTAACCACTAAACCATTATGTATCGCTTGTTTTAAATTCTGATAATGAAGAATGTAATTAGTTTTTTTATGTAGGGTGGTCATTAATTTAGAGATTTTTGAATTTGCTGGTTTTCGGTGTTCAGCACAAAAAGGTAAGTCTTTGTGCCGATCATGTATATGTTGCGGGTAGTCAAGATCGACTTCTAAAATGTAACCTGTGTTGGACTCGTTGGAAATATTTGTAACATCAAAATCAGTAACATCGTCTAACCATTTAAATTCTCTATAGGGTAAATATTGCTGCATGGCCCACCCGTAAAGATTGTTGACATCCAAATACATTAGATATTTATTTGGTTTAGTTGGATCATAATCGTCACCTAAATATTTATTATTTGCTTCCGAGTATCGATTGCAGCATTGATTAATGCCACCGCGAATACCTCTTTCCACAAATAATAACATATCAATATCTTTAAGAATTTCGAGTTTACATCCAGTGTATTTCAGCATACAATCCCATGTATAACCGGGTAAAGTGTAGTACCACCCGGGGTCCAAATCATACGTTTTATGCATTACTCGACGGAAATTTTCGAAAACATCGGCCAATAGTAAAATGTCAATTTTCATATACAAATCCAAGTATTCGCCCAAATTGTTAATTTTAAATTGGGTCCAAACGTTTTGACCGTGTTGATAATTTTCTTCGGAAATGTGCGAATCATTTAGTTTACTATAAAATTTTTCGATCGGTGGTAAACATGTCTCTGTTAATTTTTCAATTGAGTCGAGATAGTCGTATGGAAATACACCTTTACGTGTGAGTAATTTGAAGGAATCCTCATCTAAGTCTTTAAATTCGCGTTTTAAATGTTGTAATTCATCTGATTCTAAAGTCGATACTAATTCATCCAAGGATGCATTCATAAATCTGAGAGAATCAATGAACCTAAATTTTATATCAATATTTTCATCTTTCAGCGTGAATGCAATGTACTTTTCTAGATTGATTGGCAAAAGTGTGATTTTTCCTAATTTTGAAATATCTTCAATGAGGAAATGACTATCATATCCCGATAAATTGTGGAAAACAATGGGAACCATAAATCGCTTTTTATAATTTAAATTACATATTGAATGAGCAAATCCTCTAAATATGGATGTAAAATGATCATGGTCTCTTACAATGTTTTTTTGTTGTCTATCTTCTTCGGTAAAACATTTCCCACATATATGACATAAAACAGCTGATTTAAAGCTTGGACTTGAACCCATAGGTTTAGCTTCGATTATTTTTTCTGAGACATTTCTTGCAATTTGTTTAAGCTTATTTGTAAACCACACAGCAACATTCTCACCACGATAAAAATCATAAAAGGACAGACTATCATCATAGTTACATTTTAGAAATAGTCCAACACTGCACGCTTTATGTTGTTGATACTTGAAGGTTTTGGATGTATTTTCACAAGTTTTTTCGATAGGTTGAAGCACAGACTCGAAATCGCAGTATAAAATAAATGGTAATGTCTGTTGATTGATATAATTTTGAAATTCTACATAATCATATTTTGGAAATGAAATTTTACTAAAATTTAATTTTTCACATTGCTCCGAATGCTCTTTAAAAGTATCCTCCTTCTTGAAATAATTAAGGCAACGATCACATAAATAGACTTTATGATTATTTTTGTTTAATTGATTTGAAACAAGTCGAGACAAGTTTTTAATCCAACAATAATGATACTTTATTTCGGTGTTATCCACATCGGCATTATCTGGAGCCTCATAATCATTTAATTTTGGAAAATAAACGTTTTGGACTTGGAGCAAATTTACATGTTTTTCTAATTTTTTTTCTGTCAGTTTTACTGGAGCTACAGTATAATACGATGCTTTTGATTTAGTTTGATTTAATTCCAAAACGTACACGTTAATTGAAACATTATTTAATTTTTCAAATTTAGAAATTTGATTAATACTGACAGGAAATTCGATTCCCTTCATATTTAATTTTGATGACCAATGCGGATACGAATTAATCTTATCAGCATTAATGTTTGTGGGGAATAAGGCTGAGATGACGCTCCAAGAAAAGCACTCGTTATCATTATAATTTTTGACATTAACACAAGCGTGTTTATTAGCAATTTGTTGTGGAAGTCTGATGAAAGATGAACCATTCCCAATTTCACATTTATTTATATTGATTTCCAACGAAATAATTTTATGTAATGCCCAACCCGAATCACGAAGTTGAAAGTTTTCCAGTTTACTTAAAATTTTATCACTTATGTAATTTTGAAACCAATCTTTAATATTTCGCCCTTGATCCAACAGTCCATTCCTGGTGTTAAACGATTTTTCTTCAATAATTTCACTACCATCGTTTGGATTGTTTTTAATAAATTCACCATGAAAACATGCGTTAATTTTAAGCAAAGTAAATTTTTTAAGCAATTTTAATTTTAAGCAATCCAGTTTGAACGCGTGACTTAAAAGCAGTTTTCAATTCTTCCCACTGAACCCTCTTTTGATGATTTATCTTCAATCCTCGACCACTGATACCATTATTTGCACACAAACGTTTAAGTATGACGTGAAAATGTTTTAATTTAATTAAATTGGAATTAAGCTTGAGTCGAGCACCAACACTCAATTTCAAGCTTTTAATAGTTTTCGAATAAAATTTAAAATAACTTTTAATTTGGTGGACCAAATATAAAGCACTTTGATGATCAAATTTTGTTGTCAAATTATCCAAATGCGTTTTAGTAGCCTGAACGATGTCGTTACTTACCACGATCACTTCATCAGCTTTGGAAGTCATGATAGGCCTAAGATAAAGTACAAATTCAGTACCAGATTTAGAAGCAAAAATTTATTCTTACCTTTTATTATCACTCTCACTACAACAAAATTATTTGTCTTATCGACTTAAGTTGAAAATGTTGAGCTGATTACTGTTCTATTAGCACCTTGACAGCAGCACTATCAATGGTCTGAGCTGATCACTTTGTTCATTATATAGACGGCGAAGAACGTCCGGTCTTATCAATGTTTGCGGTTTTTCCGAGAAACGCGAAAATCAGACCGGATGATTACACCCAAATAACGAATTATCCGCCACCAGCTGTCAAATTCCCACCGCCATCTGTCAAATTTTTAAATCACCCGCCACCTGATTGGCAGATGACCAGCAATACGCCGGAAGAGCCGCCGACACCATCTGTGCGCCTGATTGGTAGATGACCAGCAATACATCACCGGACGGGCGCTCGAGATTACGACTTCCGCTGCAGAACCGGCTTTGTATCACTACTGTTAAAATTGCATTAAAATTACAATTTATGTTAATTATTATCATTTGGATAATAATCAACAAAAATTGTGATTTTAATGTAATTCATAAAAATTACTTTGAATAATGAAACCCCAGTTCAGTTTTTAAATCGAGCGCCTTTTGACAAGTAGCGGCATCTACACGAACCAGGCCGCAAAATCGACCAGACAAGTTCTCAGGTGCCCGTACTTGGGCATCTCAAAGTTATCTCTATTACCAATTTTAAATAAAATCACTAGCTGTTCAGATACACTCTGCACTTACATACACTTGTCGCCATCAAAATTATGGTCACAGTCTCAGTTGAAATACCGTGTATGTGACTCACTTTGTATAATGTTTATGTAAATAACGACTTTTAGTAACTCCAGTGTTGCAGTACATATTTTATTATTTTGTTGAGGGATCAAGTAAAGTTATTATTTTGGACATCACTTTATTGACATTTTAAAAATTTAAGTGTAGTGTACGCATTACTAACAATTTGACGTGCAAATTTCAATCAATTTTGTCAAAGTAACAAAGTGACAATAATAAATACATAAAGGCTACTTTACACTTTACGACAATTAAATGGTTTAGACGTCCAAAACACTTTGGCCGCGACTGTATAACAAAGCAAGTAAATTATACAATTTTGCTGTCACATTTGCCAATTACTTTATTGTAATTGTGACTATGTCAGAAGATTTTAGAAAAAATATTGTACTACGTACCGACAGAAAGGGCTTATGAAGGCAACAATTCTGAACCAAAATTTTGAAACTAAAATTTTTTAGCTCAAAAAATAATCGAGATAAGACGAAAAAACGGTAGCCAATCCCGAAGCTGAACAGAATTTGAAAATCCGTAATTATGGACACAAACTATCATCCATTGGTCAGATGAACATTAGACTTTCGTTGCCTAGGAAATTGGGATGGCCTTTTACTCTACTTCTCGAATAAGCTTTTGGGATTGGTTGTTAACTTTGTATCAGTTCTCGAATACTATTAAACTCAGTCAATTTTTGTTTTGAAATTTACCGATTGTATTGCTGTCGGCACCCTCTTTTCCTCTTTGTATAATGATATTTTACTCTGTTTAAAAATCTTCTTCTTATCCTAACTGTGTTATGAATGGCCGACTTAAAATTGAAAAACTACTTCAAATTTTAACATTTTCAATTTTGGAAAAAATGTCGAACAAGCTGATCAGGAACCAGCCTGTATAAAAATTGCATCAATCGGGACTGATGAATTATTTTCCACCGTTGTGCTGTAGATTATACAAAATTGAAATGACAGAGAAAAAAGATTTGATAACCTAGGAAACAGAAGAGAATTTCTAATTGAGTAAATTATTAAACTTACCTCAACTGCCAGCGAAATGTTCTCAGAAAATTTAATTTTAAACTTTGGGACTGCATTCATCAAGACAATCAAATATATTTTCCTATTCACTCCGTTCCAGCGGTACCACTCCACTCGGTTCAAAGCATCTAAAATTTCCACAGACTTTGAAAAAGAATTGTAGCAAATTCTCTATCCACTTACGAAATTTTCAATTTCTTGACCGCTAACTGTAAATCCTCCCAATGTTAAGAAAACAATACAAGCCAAAGATACTAGACGAAAAGTTTGCGATGAAAGCGAGCCATCAAACTGCGCAGGATTTGTGACATAATGAAGAAGCAAGATAGAACTTACCGCAAAGTAGGCTAGAGCAACATTGGCCATTTCGATGGTACCGACAATCTGAAGAGAAAAAACGAAGATTTCTGCTCGACCTAACGCTATACGACCATGTCTAAAAAAAATATTAAAAAATCCCATTTCGAAAAAATTTTCCTTTTTTTCTGCGACAGTATTAAACAATTTTGGAAATTTTCTTGCTGACACCAAAAATCGTGTTGGAAAGAGAAGCTGACACAAAAAATCGTGTAAAATCGCTCTTTTTAGCACGATTTTTGGTGTCAAATAAAAAGTCACTAAAAATCATTTTTAGAACACATTATTGTTAAAATAAATTAAAATACTATTTTACTAAAAAAAACGCTATAAAACACACTTTTGACGCAAGGGTCTTAAGAAACAAGTTTTTTAATATACTCTGTTCGTACTTATTGAATTCGCTAAGTTTTTTGACAAATTCGAGCTGATTTTTTGTAACAGTTTGTTGGTAGTCATCATCGCCAATCCAGTTCAAACTCAAAATATGATAAATCAGCATTTCTCTTTGTAATTTGTTATGGCCGATGTAATAAAAAATTGTGAAAACTGGTGTTCCCATGGCGATGTATACAGTTGTTGGTAACACTGTTGTTTTTCCGAACCACAGCACAACTTCAGCCTACACAAAAAAAAATGAATAAAGAAACAATAAATCATTCATAGGTACTTACGTATTTTCCAAAATTTGCGGAATTGGAATAAAGTAAATAAACTTGTGATCGTCTTCAGTTGGTAGAGCCATCGCGAAAGCAAAGAGCATTCCAAAAAAAAATGAGAAAACCATGTACAGGGTAAGTTTGAAAGCTGTTTTTTTGACCATTTTTTGGATTTTTTTTGGAGCATCTTTGAACTTGTAGACCTGTATGTCTTTCAGGTGGGTCTTTACAATACTTTCAGCATGTGGTTGAAACAATGCACAAACTGTACTCTGCAAAAATAGTTATTTACATTTGAGCAAGTATTTATGGCAATTGCTGGAGAGTCGTAAAAATTTTTTACAGCGAGATTTGTAAAAAGTTTTTTGACCGATAAACCAACCAAAAATAGAATTAAAAATGTTGATCTGTCACATATGACAATTCTTTAACAACGTCACTTGCTATTTTCGAATCTTCTTATACAGGGTCCGCCAAAACTTGTGTCCACCCCCAAAATCGTCTTTAACTAAGGGGATATCAAACAAATTTCAGTAAAGGGCAAATTCAATGTATTTTTCCAAACACGATTACTCGAAAACTATTTGAGTAAATTGCTTTCTGTTTTTTGCATATGAATCTGTTCAACGTGCACTATGTTGAATGCTATATATAATTTTTGTAAAATGATTCTTTAATGACTTTTTGATTAATTAAATACGCAAACTTGGCTGAAAGCAAAATAATTTTTAGCATTCCACATGCGTAGACTAATTTTACATAATGTCGACTAAACAGATTTTTTTTAAAGTTAACAGTTTTTGAGAAATCGTGTTTGGAAAATTTCATATTCGAAACATGTTATCCTTGTTTAGCAGTAGCATCTCTTTTCTCTGTACCAGAGAGGTCTGGTAGGTAGAAATGCGGGTACCATAAATCAATTTTGTAGCCGAAGGGATAGTTTACAACTGAAGCTTTTCCATAAACACACAAAATCTTAAATTTGCCTAAAACAAGATTTTTCTCTTTCATTCAAACTGAACGTAGTTTTGAGGACAATCATTTCAAAATTTTGAACTTTATATCTGATGAATTAGGATTTTAAATTGTTTTAGAGTAGTTTTAGGTGATAAATATTTGTCTTTATTTTTATTTTTTAAGGGGATCTCGAACAAATTTGAATATATGGCAAATTCAATGTATTTTTCCAAACACGATTACTCGAAAACTATTTGAGTAAATTGCTTTCTGTTTTTTGCATATGAATCAGTACAACGTGCATATGTTAAATGCTATATACAATTTTTGTAAAGTGAATATTTAATGACTTTTTGATTAATTAAATACGAAAACTAATTTTTAGCATTCCACATGCGTAAACTTTTCAAAATTCACACATACGTATTTTGAGAACAACCAGACAGTAATATAACGTCTAGTTGTCAAAATTATGACTTTGGGGTGGTGAAAAGACTGAAAAAATTTTCGTAATTTAAAGGTTTTAAAAGATAGATCAATCACTAAAGCAACAGAATATAATTATTATATATAATTTAATTATTTATAATTATGTTCACCACTTTTTGTTACATTCACAAAAATATTGGACAAAATTCGAAGATCCCAGTGCATTCATTAATTCATTCTTCAATTTTTGCTATTACACAAATCCCACCTTTTCGGGAAAAATTTAATTTATTTATGAAGATAAACATTAAATAATAATAATGAGATATTGTAATTATTAAGTTTCACGAGTGTAATTTGTAAAATATCGGACTCTACTATCAAAGTATTTAAGATTTACTGGCCATGGGCAATAATAATTTGGCCATCAGTGCAGTCAAAACCATTAGCTATTGTCCTGACCACAAGATGATGGTAATAATAATCTAAACCACTCGGGCTGGGGTTTTAAGAAGTAGTTTTTATTTATGGTTTTATTACCGTAGTAAGCAGACTGACCGTGGGTAACTCACTAAAAGAGTGCCGCCTACAAATAATGAGGGTTGAAGGGAGATGCTACATTTGACGTTTGGATGTTTAAAATGTTTCATATAATTTTTCCTTTACGCAGAATTTTGAAGCAGAATTTACCGTTACAGTTTGTTAGATATCCCCTTAAGGATAAAATTTTGAAAATTTGCTTACGCTCATAGTTGATAAAGCTCTTGAATGATGCAAAAAGTGTTTTTTATCACAGTTAATTTGGCGTTGCGACGTCTAGGACGTTTTTGCGGAAATACTCGGAAACTCCAATTTTTTCAACATAACTGTGATACAAATATTTAAGTTTTTATTTTAAATCTACAGTAAATTGCGTTTAAAATTTGCGAAAAAAACGCTGTTTTATCAAGTTAGTTTTCAAAATTAGGACGGCACCAACTTTTTACAAAAGTCACTTCATTCTCTTGTCTAAAAGGTCAATTTCGATTAGTTCGGGAATGTTGCACTTTTTGGACACCAGAAATCGTTAATTAAGATGGGCAAAACGACAACTTCACCAAGTAAGACTTTTGTTACAATTTAAAACGAACCAAAGGATAGATGACATTTGTGACACAAAATGTTGACAGTTGAGTGTAAACGTAGTTCCCAATTTTGACGTAATGAAATTGGAAATTAACTTGATAAAACAGCATTTTTTCCTCAAATTTTGAAGACAATTTGCATTAAATCTAAAATGACAACTTAGATATTTTTAACACATTTATAATAAAAAAAATTAAATTAGCTGTTGATTTCCCAAATCCTCACAATAAGCTAAAAATTACATTTTTAAGGCGTTGCGACGCCAAAACTATCGGTTATAAAAAACAGTTTTTTGTGTCAGCTTCTAGAGCTTTGTCAACACAAGTGTAGCCTGTAGATATCATCACCAACAATTTTTTTTTAACCGACTTAAATATTACTTTAGTGCCCCTAAGCAGTAAGTGTGATTTGATTTTTTGACACTCTGCTGCAGCGTAAAAATAAGATTATCGTTGCTATGTGTAAATTCCATCAACTTACGTATAACATGGTGCAGTAAATCGTACTTTTTTGAATCATATATTGTATATTGAATTCGACCAAGAAAAGGTATCCTTGAAGCAAAGTTGGCAAAACCATAAATATTTTAGTTAAGATTACTAAATAGCGGAACAATCTGACGTGAAAGATGTCAACTGTCAGGAACTGGCAAATTTTCATATGTGTTGGCTCTGAATAAAATAAAATGTTCTATTAGTATGTTTTTTTAAAAAATTGTGGCACTCTACCTTCCATCATCGACAGTAATTGTCTGAACTCTGAAGGTAACAAAAAATGTAGATCTGTTTGACGATCAGGGACGACGAGAAGTAGTTTAATTTAATTAAAAGTCTTATTATAGTATATGACTCAACAAGAATGGTAACTAGCCAATTTCGCACGCAGTGAAGCAATTCACCAGTGCGTAATTGGCCTTACCTTCGCGTTGCGTACTATACTTTTTCTACGAATACGACTACATTTTGTCACCGCACTGATATTTAGAGTTATCTGATTATGTACACACAGTAACAAGAAAATGTACAATAATTAATGTGTGACGATTAGTAGGCTAGTGTGTGACGAGTAGGCTAGTTTGGAGAATAATAAGTTTAGTGTTTTTCCCAATTTTACTTTGAATCGACCGTTTTGAAAAACCTTGTTTATGCAACGGTCATTATCAAAAATACTATTTATTCCCAAACACCAAATTTGTTACCATCATCAGAGCGATGATTAAACTTTTAATTAATTTTAATTAAATTTTTTGACTAAATTTAGTGTTTGGGAATAAATTGTATTTTTGATAATTTTTGTCAACCCCAAGATTTGATTCAATAAATTTCTTTGTATGCAACGATCGGCAAATAACAGATCTTAACGTTAGGGTTTTATTAACCCTTTAACTGTTGTAAACATTTTTCTCAGAAAATACAAATGATAAGAATTTGAAATTTTGGGAACAACACTAAAGAGATAAGACGAATCGAATAAATAGATTCACATTAACGTGACACTTCCGATTATGCCAGAAGTAGCAGTCAACTTGCTTATTTTATATGAAAAACCCTATATTTTATTGCATTTTTGAATTCTATATGCAAATTGAAGGTCACTTTTTGTATAATGTGCTTTACCGAAATTGTATCATTTCTTAAATATCTCGATTTAAAAAAAAAAATAAATTTGTATAACAAAAAAAAATATTTTCACAATAATTTTTGAGAATTTTTTATTTGTATTAGATTTCCCAAATTTGTTTATAAAAGATCCGCATAAAATTGAATAGTAACCATAGGTGTCCAATACATTAATTTAACGCAAAATTTAATTGTATGTTTGTATTGTGATTATTTTCCAATTAACGTGGCGATTTTGAAATAGATTATAGGATACTTATTTTAAAAAGAAAATTTTTGTTGTTCCTTTTTTTTTAGAAAAGTCAAGATATCTCTGAAATGGTTGAATTTAAGTATGTACATTATCCATAAAGTCACCCTTAATTTAGATGTAGAATCTAAAAGTGCAATAATACAGGATGTCCCAGAACAGGCGTAGTTTACTGGTTACCAAGATAAACAAAACGGTACAAAATTTACTATTTTTTATAATGGACGAGTGCCTTAATGGTCTTATGAACGAGTTTTTTATACTTTTTTTTTCTAATTTGTTCTTGTAACAGAGCTATTTTCGATATTTACTCATTTGTTTTCAATGCTATAATATCCTATTTCGATACGCAATGCTATAACAGCTTTGTTTCTATAGCAACACGGGAATCTTTAAAATACAAATTAGGAAAAATATTATAAGCATCACGAACGTTAAAGACTCTACCGATCTCAGGCAATAATTGGAAACAATTGTCTTCGATCGGTAAAGTGTCCTTACCGTTCTTAATACTTAATATATTATTTTTCAAAGTCATTTTTCATAATTCGTACTATTCATTTCTGAATAATAATCCCCAGGCGTGGCGCCAGATTAAAAAAAACTATACAGTTTGAGATAAAACCGTCACTGTTTTAATAATAAATTAACCTCTCCCCTTTCGAAATATTCTTTTTGGCCTCATGAATTGTAAACGTCAAATTAACATTCAGTTGACATCTTCGGAAACACTTGATTTACAAACGCCCTGTACGTTTACACACGCCGTGCGGTAAAAATTGCCCAAATCGTCAGCTCTTTAGATGCGTTTATAAATTAAAATCACTTTACCATAATGAAGATTGATCACCAAAGTAGAATCTACCTAAATTATTATTTCAATTAAGACAATATTTCTATTTTTAAAGTAATATTAAAACGTTTTTTATACAGCGCCATCTTGTGTACTTTTTGTGCACCAACTACAAAATTGACAGAATTGACAGATGATGAAATTTTCAAATGTCTACGGCTATGGCTACGCCGTCGTGCTTCAAACTGATTTCGCGCTGTAAAATGTAAGTTACCACACGCGACTGTAAATAACTATTAACAAACCATTATTGATGTCGTTACTCCAACTTTTTGAGATAATCTGCCTACTATGAATATACATACAGGCTGTCCGAAAGTCGCGCACCACCGTGAAACTGTATTATCGGACAATGCCATAGATCACCGAAAAATTGTTAAAAAAAATCCATGTCTTCAATTTTTCGAGATATAATGGATTGAAAAGACAAAGTTTTATACGAAAATTAACAATTTCTGTGCAATAATTTTACGTTCAAATGAATATGTTACCTAAAGGACATTTTGCGCAAAGGCATGGTGCCAAGAAAATCGGAAAAATCTTGTGCAAAATGCCTGAAAACTGTTAACAAGATTTTTGACTCAACAATCTCGATCAGTGTGGCATCGTTCATGTGAAACCATTACCATTACTTGTTCATGAGCCGACCTGACTAACGACAACAACACAACAGCAACGTTACTATGGCTTTGAATACTGCAAATTTAAATTATAGGGGGGTTCAGTTCTGCAATGTTGCCATTTTCCTAATTTTCTTTTGGTCCTCCTGCGAAAACAGAATGTCTGGAATTTTTTTTAACAATTTTTTGGTACTTTGGGAGTCCACCCAATTACCCCCTTTCAAGGTGGTGCGCCACTTTCCGGACAGCCTGTATGTATGTTTCGTCAATAAAAACTTTGGTTCGATTTTTTCTCAAAAATGTTTAATTTTTTGTAAATGCTAAAGTCGCTTCGCTTAAATGTCACTTTTTTCGATGAGAAGTTTTCTATTATTTTTCGTTTTGAAAACCCTGAATCCCAGATCTTTCACAATTTTCCGCAACGAAGTTTACCGTCCATTTCATTCAAAATCACTGCGTAATTTTTGTTTTAAAGCCCTAAGGTTAACTCGACAGTCTTCAGTTCTATGAAAATTATACAAGGTGAACCCGAATAATGTGTAAAGAGACCGCTGTAGATAATAATAAAAAATCGAAAATCAAATGGGGCGCAATCCTATGGATTACCCGTTATTTGACGCTTATGGAACTGAATTTAAACGCTGTTTGAAATAAATTGAGTCTTCAAAAGGGCGAATTTTTATATCGATTGGTGTAAGGTGACTTTTCCCAACTCACTTTGTGGATCAAAGTGAAATTTTAATTAGAAACGAAATAATAAAAAGTTACCTGAAGTTATTACGAATAATGATCAAATGCCCTCCTATTCGCGATGAAAATGTTCCGTTACGACCTCTGGTGGCGCATTTTAACACTGTTGAAATAAGTGTTGTGAAGGTGCATAAGAAATAATGCATTTATCGCCCAAAAACTCATCTTTCTCAGGTGTATTAAGATTTTCAAAGCGGTAGTTTAATTCCTTCTAATGTATTTTAATAGATTCATGTGTTGGTAACGCATGGTTTAAAGTTATTACGTGAATTGGCTCGCATTACACATCAAACCAGCAAATCAGCTAAACAATAATAACAGTGCTACCAGAAGGTTTTCATTGATAAATCTACTTTTAGATAAGTGAACCAAGGAATAGCGGATACATGGTGGGTAATTCGTCCTTTGAAGTACAGTAAAAGATTGACAAAGTGCCAACGTAACCTCAAAGGAATGGTAAAAGAAAACCAGTTAAAACTCATTAAATACCCCAAGTATGATTAACAAACTATTTAAGACAACTATTTGAGCGTCGGGGAACCAATGCATCCTGAATGAACAAGAGGAGTTAACAAAGTTTTATAAAACAATGATTGTAGTTTGCAATTTTGTCTCAAAACGCTTCAAATCTGGTACACATCGGTTTGGGTAGGTTCAGATATAACAACATTTATACCCAACGATGTAAATTAACACTGAATAGATAGATAAATTCATGTTTTTTCTAATTAACGACCACAAAAATAGACTTTTCAATAACAGATTATGCTTCTCACCCACCATCTTTGCAACGATCGCAGCGCCATCATCGGTCATTTTTTTCGCGAATTCAGTTTCTCCAGTAAACAAAACTTTTTTTTATAATTCTAGGTTTTATAACAATCGAGTGCGTAATACACTATAAAGGGTGAACCCGAATATGTTTTGTACTATTGATTTGTTACTAGTGAGGTAGATGTTTTAATACATTTTTTGTCATTGCAGATTTACAGAGGAATTTTTAAAATGCTGCATAAAAATGACAAAAAATACTGGATTAGAATATTACTTTGTTATTCAAAGTGAAAGGAATAAAAACATTTATCACAAAAAATTGGAAACATTGCGGCAGTAAGTGGCAATCTTATAATTGCTCTAGCACCCGAGAGTCCAATTTTACAATAGAGCGGAAAATTGAAGACTTGCTGAAAATTGCTGATTGTCGTAAATCATAACTCGATTCCCCAAATTTGGCTGATTTGTGTAGTGTTTGTTCAGATGGGGAATGGATAGGTGGTCGGGCAGAGTGACAGCGTAACGACTTGATTATTAATACTGTCTATTTTTCTAAATTTACACAAATATATACATGATAATAATTAATAACTAACCAGTGACTCTAAAAATTGCTGAATCTAACGCTAAAGCTAACACGCTATTGATGATTGCTGACGGTTTGATTGTTTGGTTGTCGCTGACGGCTTTGGAGAATTTGCTGATTCTTTTCCTGTTGACGCCTTTGATTCTTGATAACTTGCAATTTCATTAAGTGATTGAACTTCTTAACAGGAAATGTCGTAACAGAATCTTTTTACATTGACTTGTTTCAGATAAAAAACAAATTTACGTTAACATTGACTTTCACAAAAAATTTAAATTATTGAAAAATTATAAATTATACTATTGTTCATCGAAGATTGAACATCTTGCCGGCGACGAACAAGGCGTGCGTTGAATGATGACCCATTTCTTTTTCGCGATGCTTGCAGATTCCTTTGGCTTGGCGATGACCGTCCTTGCAATCAAGCTACGTCTGTAAAGTAAATAATGTAGTATACTACATATTAAAAAACTTAGTATGATATGATATCTTCCGAGAAGTCTCGTGACGTTGTCCCAAGCGGTTGCAACTCTATGCTCTGGACTGGTTCTTGTTCTTTGTCTTCTTTCTTGTTTTTCTTCTTTCGAATGGCTTGAATCCATTTGATACTTGCAACTATCAACGAGCATGTACCAATTAAGACAGCCGAAGTTGCTAGGCTGGTGAAGATGGAATGATGTGCGATTTTCTTCCAGGGAGTGCTTTCAAAGTCTTCCAATATTGATTCTTCTTCTTCCTTCAGATTGCTGATACCCTCGAATGGTTTGATCACTTGTTCTTCTGTACCTTTGATTGTCCTCAACTTTTGTTTTGACAGAGTCAAATTTGCCACCACAAACTTGGAGAATCCTTGGATTACTGTGACATTTTCTATCTTCTTTAGAGTTAATGTGATCTGTTTTGTGGAAAGTATGCAATTTGAATTAATAGTTATAATTCCAGTGTTACTTAGCACTTTTTCATCTCTTATCCCATTGCATATGATCGCGATCTTTGTTGGAGTTGGCGTTATGTACAACCACGAGTTTGTGGTGTACAGCTGTTTCCATACCATTGAAGTAAAGTGCACTGCTGTTGTCTCACATGTGTTATCTGCCCTTTTGTAAATTTGATCGATGACACAATTGGGATTGTTGTCTATGTTTTTTATTATTGACGGGGCACAAATGTATTTGTGTGCTTTGATCAGAATGCTGTTCCTGAACTCCTCCTCGTTTAATTCAAAGTAATGTTGTGTGTTGTAATCAACAGCTATGAGGTCGTTGGAAATTTCTAAGACCCAGTAAGTTTGATTTTTTACGTCTAGTGGAATCGGTGTTGTCTTGATGAGTTCGAATTCTGTGATACCGACTAATAAGAAGTATCCATAGATGTAGATAAATTGCGAACTGTGATCTACTTCAACCTTTTGAATTGGATAGGGCAGGATTTCCACGTTGGGAGGTAGCTTGCGAGATGCTGTAAGTATCAATTCTTCAATGTGGACTGGAGAAATAAATTCGTAAAAGTGTCCTCTGTCGAAATGTATGTCTAACAATCTTCTGTAGTATTGAAGAACTTCTTCGATGTAACCGTTCGCTAGTTGATAAATGCTTATGATGTGAATGCTGAGTTTGTTTGCGTCTACGCTTCTGTACCACTTTTGTTGATCCTCGATGACTTTTAAACCTTCATTTAATTTTTCTTGAAATTGTTGTAGATGATTGTTGATCCGAACTTCCGTGTCGTTGAAAGGTGATAGGGCTTGTAACATGAATTTCGATTGATGATGCGAAGTGCGAATCAGTTCTCTTTGGTTTTTGTCCAGTTCGTCGATGTCACTATACACTTCATCGTTTACTCCAAATATTGATGTGAGGAAGTTACCCAGTAAACCTCTTTCTTTTCTTTTGGTGATTAATTTGTTGAAACCTTTTTTAATCCAATCCACTTCGCTCTGTTTTTCTTTAAGATGGTTGATGAGTGCTGTGCATTGAATAGTCTCTGATAGTTCAATTGAGCTGTGGCAAAATACGGCAGTTTGTTTAACGATGTGACCCACAGTGTTGATCTGTTCTTCAATTTGGCTTTTATTAAACTTCAATTCAATCCTAAACGATCCCTTGTCGATTTTTGCTTGTCCGATGTGTTCTATGTAGAGACCTGGACTGGGATGTGTGACTGAATATGATGCTGCAGCTGATTGATTGACTTGTAGTAGAAACATGATGGCGATTAATGCAACTTTCCAAAGTGATCTTGGAGTTTGTTTTTTCGGGCGATGAGTGTTGTTTTTCTTATCGCTCTTCGTTTTGTCAGATGAGTCTTTACAAAGGGGTATTAATTTGTGAATGGGTCTATCCATGTTGCTTCCATTGGATCGACGAAGTGTTACCACTCTAACCAAATCGTTTTTGTCCTTGTGAACGGTTTGGATTTTTGCTATTGGCCAATGACTTGGATCAATGTTGTCTTCTTTGATGATTACTATCTGTCCTGGCTGTAGATTTTCGTGTTGGAGTTTCCATTTATTTCGTTGTTGAAGTTGATGTAGATAATCGTTTGACCATAATTTCCAAAATTCTTTCTTCATTTTTTGTAGCATTTTCCAGCGTCCCGTTAAACTTACACTAATGTCCGATGCTATAGGATTTGGTGGTGATAGAGGCTCTCCACCGATGAGAAAGTGTCCTGGAGTTAAAATGTCGATTTCGTTGACGTCTTCAGTGATTGGGCAAAGTGGTCTTGAGTTCAGACATGCTTCGATTTGTTGCGTCAGTGTCGCAAGCTCTTCGTACGTAAGTTTCGAATCCCCGATGACTCTTCTTAGGTGATATTTCATAGATTTTACTCCCGCTTCCCACAAACCACCAAAATGTGGGGCAGATGGAGGAATGAAATGCTCTCCCATAATGGAGCATTTATCTTCTATGTCTGAGGTTTTTACCATTGCGTTTACTTCTTTTTGTAGATTGCTGTCTGCTCCAACGAACGTAGTACCGTTATCGCTGTAAAAATTCAAGCAAATACCTCTCCTTGCTGTAAATCGTTTTAAAGCTGCCAAAAACGATTCTGATGACATATCACTTACGACCTCTAGGAGAATGGCTTTTGTTGAAAGACACACGAATAGGGCTATGTATCCTTTGTGAGATTTGTGACCTCTCCCTTTCGTGGTTCTCACTTGAATTGGCCCTGCATAATCTATACCCGTATGCGTAAATGGGTTAGATGGGGTTACTCTGGCTTCCGGTAGTTGTCCCATTAATTGTTTTGACGTCTCTGCTTTATATCTTAAACATCTTGTACATTTGTTAATCACTGCTTTTACCGCCTTTTTTCCATTGCATATCCAGTATTTTTGCCGAATGTATGCGAGGGTTAACTGGTTTCCTCCATGAAGTGTTGTTGCATGAGCATTTCCAATCAGTGTCTTCACCAGATGTGTTTGAGCGCTGATAATAATGGGATGTTTCCTGTTGTGATTTAAAGCTGAGTTCTGTAATCGTCCACCAACTCTGAGAATACCTTCATTGTCCAAAAATGGATGCAAGTTTAGAATTTTGCTTGTTTTTCTGACCTGATTTTTGATTTTGAGACATAGTATTTCTTCTGAGAAATGTTCCTCTTGATGTTGTTTAATTATCTGCATTGTTGCTTCATCTAATTCGGCTACAGATAAAGGACCAGAAATTTTGCTACCTTTACAATTTTTGATGAATCGTTTGCAGTAAGCCATTACTCTTATCATCCGCGTGTACGATGAGAATTGTTTATAAATGTGATCCTCAGTTGTTGCACCCACGACCTTGCTTACAAAGCATTTCTTAAGTTCAATGTTTGCGTTAGTCGTTTGACATGACGGATAAGTTTTCGTTTTCAACCAGGTGGGCCCTTGCCACCAAAGTTTGTGACTGAGTAGCTTGTCAGGGTCTACTCCTTTTGAGATCGAATCTGCTGGGTTGTCTTCCGAGTTAACATGATTCCACTTCGCTGACGGAAGTAGTTGTTGAATTTCGGCCACTCTATTTGAGACGAAGGTCTTCCATCTTTGCGGATCTCCTCTGATCCATGCTAAGACAATCATTGAATCCGTCCAGGCATACAATATTGTACTTTCAAAATTTAACGCTGACGTGACTCTGTTCATCAGTTTAGCGAGAAGCTGAGCAGCACATAGCTCGAGTCGTGGTAAAGAAGTTTTTGTTTTTACTGGAGCGACTTTTGATTTTGCTGTCAGTAATGTAACTGTTTCATTTCCAGATTCGTTCATTACTTTCACGTAGATTACTGCTCCGTAGGCTTTTTCGGAAGCGTCGGAAAAGCCATGAATTTCTGTTGTTTTCCCTGCTTCTGTTTTTATCCACCTCGGTATTACAATGTTTTCCACTGACTTGAGTTTGTCGTAGAATTGGTTCCATTTTTCTTCGCTGGTGGTGGTTATTGGTTCATCCCACGCTAGTTGCTGTATCCAGAGATCTTGTATGATGAGTTTAACTTTTATGACAACGGGTGACAACCATGCTATTGGATCAAATAGTTTTGCAACTGTTGCTAAAATATTTCTCTTTGTTGTTCGATTGTGAGGTTCAATGTTCACCTTGAACTTGAATGAATCATCGAAAGGCGCCCAATAAATGCCCAACGTCTTCTTGACATCTTCTGGGGATATCTCCATGGCGTTTTCATCTCGCAGATCTTCTGGCAAAGTTTCTATGACCGATTGGTTGTTACTGGACCATTTTCGTAGAGTAAATCCACCTCTCTTGAACATTTCGATGAGTTCTTTCTGCACATTCAATGCTTCTTCTTCAGAATTGGCTCCAGAAAGCAGATCATCCACATAAAAATCTCTCTTGGCCATTATGGATGCTAATGGATAGTTGTGTTTTTCGTCTTCGGCTAATTGCTGTATTGTTCTGATTGATAGATATGGAGCAGACGCTGTTCCATATGTCACAGTTTTCAGTTTGAATTCGCTGATTGGTTCAGATTGTAAAAATCTCCATACAATTCGCTGATAATCTTGATCTGTGTCGGCTATTTTTATCTGCCGGTACATTTTCTCTATGTCGGCTTTAAACACTACAGGATGTATTCTCCATCTTAATACGATATCGAATAATTCATGTTGAATTCTGGGTCTTACATGCATTATTTCGTTGAGACTGATGCCATTGCTGCTTTTACAGGATGCGTCAAAAACTACTCTTAATTTTGTGGTTGTGCTGGATTCTCGGACCACCGCCTGATGAGGAATGTAGTATTTTCCGGACTTTTCTTGCTTAATTGGCACTTTTTCCATGTGACTTAATTTTAGATATTTAAGCCTAAATTGTTTGTACTCACTCGCAAGTTTCTTGTCCTTGGCTAATCGCTTTTCGAGTTGTATTTGCCTGGCCATTGCCCTGGAGCGAGATTCTCCAATTTCAATATGCGTTTTAAATGGAATCTGAACTGTGTATCTTCCGTCTTCCTCTCGTGACACAGTTTCTTCATAAAAAGTTTCGCAAGCAGTTTCTTCTTCAGTCATTTTTCGCTTTGTTATAATCTCTTCTAACTCCCAAAATTTAGAGATGTCTTGCTGTTCTGACCTGGACACCATACTGACGATTTTGATGTTAGAATATCCGTCGGCTTTACAGGTGCCTGAGATGATCCAACCTAGTTTAGTATCTTGACCCATAAGACCATCACCGGTTTTTCTTAGTCCTTGTAGAATTATTTGACGGTATTCATTCACTCCCAACAGAATATCTATGGGACCTGTCTTGTGAAATGTCGGATCGGCTAGCATATAGTTGTTCCAGTTTTCGATGTTAATGTTCAAAGCTTCTTCTGGAAGAGCTGTTGTAATTTTTGGTGCCACATGTGCTTCCACGGTGAGTTGAAATTCATTCGTCCATCTTGGATTACAGTATAGCACAACGGTATGTTTTAAGTTCTGTTCTTTTCCACCCAATCCTGAAACTTGGGCTAAATTTTTTCGAAGAGGCAATCTTAATAGATCAGCGGCTTGACTCGAAATAAATGAACTTTGCGAGCATGAATCTATCAATGCACGAAGATATTCATAAGATCCAGCAGCGGTTTGCACTTTTAATAAAGCTGTCGCAATAACTGTGGTGTTGTTGCTTACTCCTACATGTGCATTGATTTTGGTTACCTTTTCTGGAATGGTGTTTTCGGTGTTTTGACGATTTGGCGTTGCTTCTTTGTGGAGCAGAGTATGGTGATTCTGTTTGCACAACCTGCATCTGTTTTGCAAAGTGCATTTTTTGTTTGAGCTGTGTGTCAAACAGTTGAAACAAAGCTGCTCGTTTCGACAATGTTGGTACTTTTGGCCGACAGTTAAAGATATGAATTTGTTGCATTCGTAAATTTGATGCGCTGGATTGTTGCAGTGGTTGCATGGCGATTTTGCCCGAGTATAAGCTGAATATGAATTCGAGGAATTAATGGTTCTTTTCTGCGATTCGTGAGTCGCTTCTAGACTCTGGAATCTTGTTCGCAAAAATGCTAGCATGTCCGCTAACGTTTGAAGCTCCGTAGGATTATTGATCGAGGTTTCGTACAACTCCTTAGTTCTTGAATCCCACTTTTTTGTTGTTAGATGAATTATTATTGGGTCCCAAGAGTTAGTGTCGATACCCAATAACTTAATTGCTTCTAAACATTTTTTGATCGTGTTGTAGAACGTTTTCAATTTTTCCGCGGATTCGTTGTTTAAGACGGGAAGATCTATCATCTTTTCTAACAATTTCCCTACAATCAGTCTCTCCTTGTCGTAAAATTCTTTTAATTGTTTCCAAGCTGCCATGTAGTTCGACTCGCTTATTTGAAAGTGCTGAATCGTCTTGCTAGCTCGTAATCTTGAGCGCCCGTCCGGTGATGTATTGCTGGTCATCTACCAATCAGGCGCACAGATGGTGTCGGCGGCTCTTCCGGCGTATTGCTGGTCATCTGCCAATCAGGTGGCGGGTGATTTAAAAATTTGACAGATGGCGGTGGGAATTTGACAGCTGGTGGCGGGAAATTGAAATGTGTAGCCGGTTGGAGGCGCCGCGAGCCGATAAACAGTTCAATTTGCGCGTGCGCGGCTAAACGGCGGGAAATTTAAAAATTTGACAGATGGCGGTGGAAATTTGACAGCTGGCGGCGGGAAATTTGAATTGACAGATGGCTGTAAATTTGACATTTGATCGTTCAAGATGGCGTCTTTAATTGTGACAGCTGGTAGAGGATGAAGATGGCGGTGACGGTTTGGGGTGACAATCATAGAGGGCGCTAGAGAGAGCAAAAATTTCAAAAAAAATTGAGTGCGGTTCTCGGAAAAAATTGCAATTTCTCGGAAAAAAATATTATAATTTCTCGGAAAAAACATGTAAAATAGTTCGTTATTTGGGTGTGGTCATTTGGTCTGATTTCCGCGTTTCTCGGAATAACCGCAAACATTGATAACAGACCAAACTAGATGTTTTCAAACAAGACAAAAATTTAAAATAGTTCGCAGGGTATAAACAAGGTGTTTGAGATTTTCAGTCGCTGCTTGTATATTTTATGAGACTTTTGGTGGGTCGTATGTACGATTTTCTGTAGCGGGATATTTAAAAATGGTGGAGTGCACGCCATCTATCCATCGTGGTGTGGTAGAAATCTGTATTATCGATTAAAAAATTTTCTGGAAATATGTAAAAAGTGTATGGGCAATGACACTATTATAGCGATCGAGTACCTATATAATAATAAATTAATGAAAAAAAAAAATTCTGCAGGTCGTCTAATGTATGCAGGAATCTGCAAATCGATCAACATTAGTAGATGTCATATTTTTAGCGCAAATTTTGAATTCGATAAGAGGTGTGTGAGTGGGTGGTGCGTGCAAATATAAATCCAATTGAACTTCCGTAATTTACAAGTATTCAAAATGAATACGCAAACAAGAGAAGAAGTCAAATCAATTATTAGAAACCGATGGCCTAATCTTAAATTTGTAAGTTTATGATCTTTATATAATATATTTATGTTTTATTTTAACCTATCTTTATCAGTTTGTCTTGGTGTCTCTTGAAAAACTCCCTGAAGATGCTGAAATTCTCAATATATCAGGGTGTGAACTAGGCAGTGTAGGTTGTATAAACAATACATGGGGCCTACATATTTACCATAAGGTGAGTTCCTTTTTTCATATATTTTCAATTCAAGGAATTTATTTTTGAATATCTTCACAGTATCCTGAGACAATTCGAAGGCGTGGAAGACCACGGAAAAGGAAGCCTTCTTTTCAATTTATTGCTTTGTAAATATATTATATACAAATAAAATTAAATAAAAGTATAAAGTTTTATTTATTATTCAAAATAAAGGGCGTGCAATATAAGCAATAAAGAATTACTTAACTAATTACATATATGAAAAGCGTGTTTGGCGTTTTTTGGTAAGGAGCTTATATTTTTTCTTATTATAGTCATCGTCGTCGTCGTCCTCATCGTTGCAGTGATCTGTGAGAAAAATATTATCAATATTTCATAAGAATGATCAACAATGTGATGATTAGAATAAATTGAATAATGATCCCCACGAAAGTGAATTAATTTTATTCAAACTAATAAATCGTTTATTGTCAAAAGGTGATAAAGCTTTTATTAATTTTAAATGTGCAAAGTGATGTATTTGAATTAAATGTATTCTGTCGTACCCATTTTTAAAGCTGAAATAAACAATAAAGCAATAAATAGCCTGTTCAGAATACGATTTTTCACAATACCAACATTTCATAATTTGAATTTAAATTCGAATTTAACGAATAAATTGTGTTAAATTAATCTTTATGCGGTAAATGATGTTAATATAGATGTTAGTGTTAAAATCAAGACATTGATATTATTACCTCTATTTTTGTGCTTCAACTTCCTCGACTGTGGCATGTATGAATTTGATCCTGCTGATATTTTAACGAATTTGTCGATTGAGAGAGTTAGAAATAAAATTGAATCAAGTTGCCATCCACTTCCAGACGATTCAAAATTACATGTCTGCGAATGAAAAAATCGGGTTCGAAAGACCTCAATTTACCCTCAGAAAGGTAAAAGATACTTCGGGAATGCTTTTCCAACAAAAATCTTTACAAAATCACAATGCCAGTTGGCTATAACAGATGTCAGATTAATTACGACGTAATTTAAAATTTGTTTAAGAAACAACAAAAAGGGGGCCAGAGGGTTAAAGGAGCTCTATGATTTGAATTCCAAGGTACAGAGTAGTTGTAGTAATTTAAATATTATTTTTAAAGTGCAATCAACCAAGTTAGTGACTTTCGAATCAATTCTTAAGGTTGATATTGAAGCCGCAAGTGGTTTTCCTGCAGATACGAAAGCATATTGCATTCACCGCAAACGTTGATATTTCTAATTTTATCATTTTAATTATGAATTTGTATTAATTAAGCTTGTAGAAGGTGACAAAAATGTTCGAAACACAAATTTTATTTCTTATAAATTTTATTATTACATATCCAATTATATAAATAATGTGCATTATTGGCGCTACAAATACATAGTTTTTTATTTCCTGAAGCATATTCATGATACATGCAGAACGGAATGGCCTTTGGAAATTTCTCGATGCATTGAATTGTGGTGTTGACGTCTTTTTCTATATTAATAATTTCAGGAGACCATGTAATGGTGTCGGTGTGATATTTGAAGTAGTCTTTTAAGAAAATTACATTCATTCTTCCTTTAACGTAGATCACATCGACCCGCTCACCATGTTCGGAATCGAAATGATATCCTAAAATGTTGTCGATTTCTTGGTATGGAATTATTCCTGAAGTGTATCGTATCATGTGATGCGATTTTTCTAAATAGTTGACTTGTCGACGCGATTCTGGATCAAGTGATTGGTACGGTGTTGGAGACTTGAAAAAGTAATGGCTGATCTGTTTTCCGTCGAACAGTGTAAGCTCTTTCGGAATAAATTCAGGAATACAAAATCCTTGGATGTCACACACGATAATCTTCATTATTAATTATTTCGTAGAGAGCTGAGGAAATCACCAACACATCTATATTATCAGCTAGCTAGCTAGCTAACAACTAACTTCTTTTTCTTCTAGATGACAAATAAAGTACCTATTGATAATGATTATGATTGGTCTAAATTTATTCCTACTACATACCAAATAAGATCTAATTTAATCACCATCATTCTTACGGGGGTCGTCGCAGTAAATTGATGGTCTTCTTTTTCTTTTTACATTTTTTGCATTTGGTTTTAAATCTCCATTTGATGGGGGGAATAATCACTTTTAGTTTATTATACAAAAGATGTATTTTCTTTATTTCACTCATTACACTATAAAATGAAATTTTTTTATCGATGTATCTGTTGCACGTAAGAATAAGATCGATATAAAATTTATAGATGACACTTTTCTCGATGTTGGTGTTGATGGTGATGTTGTTGTTGTTGTTGTTGTTGTTGTTGATGATGATGTTATCATTATTTTTTTGAAGAAAATCGGAAAACGAACAATACGCATCATTCTCAATGTTACTTATTGAAATTTTGATTGCATCTTCACAACAAAATTGATCCATTTTCAGAAACACTCTTCGACACTTTATTCATTCTATACGTAGAAACACTGACTGATTTTTGTCTTAATATGATCTTTCATATAGTTTCTACTTTCGACAATGCTCTATCTCTTTTTCGCATACGTAATGAGACTGATCCAAAATTTATGATGAAAAATAGTGTGACAGCTCATATATTTAAGAGTTGCAACCTTTGAAATAAGATCAAGATTTTTTTGTACCAAAATTTTTATTCAAATACATATTGTATAATATTTATTGTCATCAAAAATGGTAAAAATAATAATCTTTATATGAAAACTGATAGTAAAAAAGAGAGAGAAATGTTATATAAATGATCTTCCATAAATCAAATTAAATCAAATTATTTGTGTGTGTGTTGCTATGAACAATAACAGTAGTGATACTAGCAGTAGTAGCAATAACGGTAGCAGCAGCAGTAATCGTTGTAGTGAAGTGATTAGACAGAAAAAGTTATTACAAGAAATTTTGTATTTTGAAGAAACCAAAATTTATCTACTGGATAAAATTAAATTTCAATTGATTAATTTATCTTCGATTGATTTATTTCAAATTTACAACCAGTTACCAGCAATTTTTAAAGAAGATTCCGATATCAAAAATCATTTACCCTGTTTGGAACATTACTATTGTGACAACGACTACAACGAGAACGTCGATGTAATTGACGGACCACCACCCTCTTTAGAAAATTGCCCCAGGTGTATTGACATCAAACGAAACCATCATCATCATCATCATCATCATCATCATCATCAACAACAACATCATAAAACACAATAAGAAGATGATGAATATATATGTATTATTTGTTGTATTAATTAACAACATTCTACATGTACAACGTACTTCGGATATAATTGAATGTTATATCTCCATTAGTGATAATTTTAACGATACATGGCCTGATAATTGGATGATGATGAAAAATATGGGGCGAGATTTTCTACTTTCAATTTTTCAAGATGAAGAAAATAATTTCGATTACGATTCATCGATATCGGCAACCGAGACGACGACGACGATGCCACCAACAATAACGAGTATGATGACATCATCAAATCGAACAATATTTTATAAATTAAGATTTGTTTTTCAAAATCGATCTTATTTCGATTCTGATTGGATTAAATTATCAAATTCGTTATTTATTCCACCAACACAATTATCACAGTCAGCGGAAGTACCAATAACTACGTCTTCATTTTCAATAATAAAACCATCAAAACCGTCACTGAATTTTTCATCTGTATGGAATAATGTTGTAAATAATATTTTTAGTGAGTTTGATGAAAAAGTAAAATTAGCAAAATGCAAACATTACAATGATTTCTTGTTAGTTATATCGATTATTGAAATGTCTCTAATCGTACTACTTTCAGGCTTACTTACATTTACATACAATAAATTAAATAGAAATCAAATTGTACAATATGAATTGTAGTAATACATAGGTGCCTACAGCTTCTGTTGTAATGATAAATATGTTTGTACTATGTAATTATAAATACATATGTATTTGATTTCAATATAGATATATAAAGACGTAACTACAATTTTTTTCTTAGTTAAACACTTCATCTTTACGAATAAATAATGATGAAGACGACTTTGTTATTAGTTTTGTGGTTATGTTTAAATCGCATGATAATTTATGGGAATTATCTCAACAGTAATAGTGAAGATGAAAAGAAAAGTGTAGTTTATTATTTGTATAAATATGGGTATCTTTTCGGTGATAGTACTGACGAATCATCATCATCATTATCATCATCAGATTCCTTATCATTATTAGAAAATAATAACGAAAAAATAAGATCTGCTTTATTTGAATTTCAAGAATTCTACAGCTTAAATTCGACTGGAGAGATTGATAACGAAACATTAAAATTTATCGAACGTCCTCGTTGTGGTATACCGGATACCTTATCGGATTTTAATGTAAAGAAAGATAAAATATGGCATCACATGAACCTCACGTGGCGTGCATATATGAGAGATGAAAAAATTAAAAACATTATTCGTGAAGCATTTCAAATTTGGGAGCAAAATACCAATTTTAAGTTTATCGAAGAGAATTTCAGCAGATTTCCAAATATTTTTATTACATTCGGCAACGGTGTGCATTCTTATTTCATACATCGAAGACCCTGCTCTAGTAAATTAGATGGAGAAGGAGGAGTTTTAGCACATGCTGATTATCCTAATCATTCAAATGTATCGGAAGTGCATATTGATTCAGCGGAAAGATGGAATTTTTACGATAACCCAAACGAAAATGATTTAGATTTTTTGTCTGTTATTCTTCACGAAATCGGACATACATTAGGATTACAACATTCATATATAAATTCATCTATTATGTATGCTTATTATCAACATGGTAAAAAATCTTTAGATACTGATGATATACGAGCAATTGAAAATTTATATGGAACATATTTGCCTACTACCAAAAGCATTAACCAGAAGAATGAAAATACTTTTCCAACTACTGCTACAACAACAACCACAACTACTACTACTACTACAGCTACCACTAGTATCAGCTCATCTTCATCGAGTTCAGCACAAAATGAAACATATCCGGATTTGTGTAAATTAAATAAAAAGTCAGTACGTTTTTAATTGTAAAAAACCATTTTTATATTTTTTACAAAAAATGGGTATGGTTAATCGAAATTGGAAAAAATTCATATACGAAACCAATGTTAATTACTGATTGGTTGAAATTTCTTCCATTGGATTTTAAGGAAATTTCTGTAATATTTCAATTGCCTTCAAATAATGAAGAAAAAGTAATGATTATTGTAAAAAATCAAATTTATATCGTAAAATTACCTCAATTAACATTATCAAGTAAAAATAATAACCCGATAACTGTAGAAAAAATGTTTAACATTTCATCACCAATTCGTTCAGCATTAATGACTTATTCTGGTGATGTGATATTATTTCTGGATCATAATAAATTTGTAAACATTAATCCGTGTTCTAATAAAATAAATAGTGTCGGCTTGATATCGGAACGATTTCCAGGCGTTCCTGCACATAAATTATTAGGTGCAATACGATATGTTAACGGAAAAATGTACTTTTTTAATAAAATGAATTTCTTTGAGTTCGATGAATTTTTAAATGCGGTCACACGATCCGCTATCAAAGATTTGTCGATATTCGGAATAAATTGCCCCAATGAAAACATTTTGATTCAAATTAAGAATTTACTATCTCGGCTTGTAACATTCGAAAATAAAGAAGAAGAAGGAGAAGAAATAGAAGATGATAATGAGTAAATTAAAAATTTTAATTATACTTTATTATATTTTTTATAAGTTTTATAAATAAAATGCTAATAAAACTACCGTTTTTTATCAAATTAGTTTAAAGGATTTTGTAAAAATACGAAGTTGTGGTAAAAGTGGTTTCCGTGTTTTATAAAAAACATTCTGTTAGTGGTAATGTTTCCGTCTTATCTGTAGAAAATATTACATCACCAACTCGATCAGTGTTAACGGTTTTTAATAATATGAATTTAATTGGGTTCACCCGATCGAATATTAAAGATTTGTCGATATTCGAAATAAATTGTTCTAATGAAAAACAATTTGATTTAAATTATCCCAATTTGTCAGAATGATGAGTAAATCAGATTTTAACTTTATTACTGATTAATGAAATATTAAGGAAAACTACAGCTTTTTATCAAATTAGTTCATTGGTTAGGTTTTCCGTTCAATTACGTAATTTATGGTAATCGTGGTTTCCCAGATTTATTAAAAAACGTTCCCTCAGTGGTAAAGTTCCGTGTTTTATATTCTTATCCTTATTCTTATATGTCGAATCAATTGCAATAAGTCGTGCTGTCGTTTGCTAATCAATCAATCAATTACAGTAAAAATGAGTGGTTCAGCTCCAAAATCGTTGCAAAACTTAACGTTTATTCAAATAATAAAATCTTTTCCATTTGGAAATAGCATTGTTAATTTATACAATATTTTACCGACAATTTTATGGTACGATTTTCTCAAATTTTATTGGACTGAAAGACTTGAGAATGATATTATAATCTCCGTTGAAAATGCTGAAAGTGGTACCGAATTTTCTAATTGTCAATGTGAAAATTGTCTTAATCAAAATTATACGTGGGGTGAAAGAGTGAAGTGTGAAAACTTTATGAAACTACTGATATACCAAAACCCTTATTATAATGAATACGGACTACATATTCGAAATATTCAAAGATACAAGTACATTTGCATAAATTTCGATTTTTATGATGTTACGTTTGGTGATGATGAATACCTCTGTATGTTTGGAGTATGTTTTAAATGTGTGGACCACATAATTTCATTAAACGTTACATCTTATTCAGATTTTAGTATTAAACTAAAAAAAGTTGTTTTACATTATGTCATAAAATCTACTAAATTGTACCAATACGTAGGTGATTCTGGGTCTTGGTGTGGATGGTGCATCAACAAACCATTATTTTCAATACAGTCATTTAAAAGGTGTTGTATTAAATTACATTCGAAAAAATATACATTAGCAAGTACTGTACATATTTCATCGTCTTCTTCCTCTTCTTCGGTGGTTTCTACCGATGATGAAATATTTTAATTTTAGAACCAATCAAATTTACGCTTTTGCTTATCATTTTTGTGTGACGTAATAAATTATTTCATACAAGGAGATCTATTATTCATTTCAATTTCAGACACTTCATTCTAGTTTTACTGTCCGCGTGCATTACTTAAATCATTAAAATGAACTCCAATCATCATAATACTCTTCAGTCATTAAATGACACCGCTTCATGCACATTGCCCAATCGTGTTCGGGCAAATGAAGACTTAGTAGTTGATCATTCGTATAAAATTATTAATATAAAGTGTATTAAAACAAAATTTGGAAATTCGGTTGTTTGTTCTGTTGATGGAAAAGGTGATCTCTTTTTACCCAAACGTTTGGCGCAAAACTTTTTGGATAATTCCGAGCTTCGAAATTATTTGTTGAGCGGTAAAGGATCAAGTATCATCTTCAGAGGGCAGAAAGACGTTGGTAAGGCAGAAAAGGCCAACGTTTTTGAATTTGAGAAACATGAATAAATCAACGAAACTATCATCATCGTCGTCGTCATCGTCATCATCAGCATCTTCATCAACATCATCTACTAGCATGGATGAACAAATCAAGAACATAGAAAACATGTTGAACAATATTTCTTTGGATACGAAAGAAAATGTGACCGAAATCAATGAAGAAATTGCAAAGTCAACAAAAGAATGTAAAAACCTATTGTTGAGTTCATCAAAATCTGTCTGGGAAAAACGCAAAAATCAAACAAAATTTATTCAACTCCAATGTTTAAAACATTTACTAGACGAAAAACTACAAGCATTTTCCCATCATCATCATCATCAACCTCAAGGAAGTGGACTGCAGCAGCACCAGCACCAGCAATCAACATCATCATTAACATCAGCTCCACTACGAAGGTTATCTCTAATCAAAGTAAGTATTTATTTTAACTAAATTTTGGTAATAATTTCTTCTTTACGGCCATTATTGGCGTTCAAATCGCGCGTTGAAACCTACATTCTCTACATCCATAACCATGTGGAACTTTTCGAGTTGTTGGTTGATTCGATGAATATGATTAAAGATTTGTTACATAAAAAAATTAATCAATTGGGTGCTCTCAAATTTAATTTGGAATTATGTAGCAAATATGTGTTAAGGCTGGCGGATGATGATGATAAAGTCAACGGAGAAAATAAATACTTTACTACTGAAAATAAAATATTTTTGAAAACAACAACGAATGAGAAACTACACGATATTTTGACGCTTTTATTTCGAAATCTCATTGCCCAAGTAAGTACTTACATGTCTTATTATTATTAGTATTAATTTAATTTTTCATTCGCAGACATGTAATTTTGAATCGTCTGGAAGTGGATGGCAACTTGATTCAATTTTATTTCTAACTCTCTCAATCGACAAATTCGTTAAAATATCAGCAGGATCAAATTCATACATGCCACAGTCGAGGAAGTTGAAGCACAAAAATAGAGGTAATAATATCAATGTCTTGATTTTAACATTAACATCTATATTAACATCATTTACCGCATAAAGATTGATTTAACACAATTTATTCGTTAGATTCGAATTTAAATTCAAGTTATGAAATGTAGGTATTGTGAAAAATCGTATTCTGAACAGGCTATTTATGGCTTTATTGTTTATTTCAGCTTTAAAAATGGGTACGACAGAATACATTTAATTCAAATACATCACTTTGCACATTTAAAATTAATAAAAGCTTTATCACCTTTGGACAATAAACGATTTATTAGTTTGAATAAAATTAATTCACTTTCGTGGGGATCATTATTCAATTTATTCTAATCATCACATTGATGATCATTCTTATGAAATATTGATAATATTTTTCTCACAGATCACTGCAACGATGAGGACGACGACGACGATGACTATAATAAGAAAAAATATAAGCTCCTTACCAAAAAACGCCAAACACGCTTTTCATATATGTAATTAGTTAAGTAATTCTTTATTGCATATATTGCACGCCCTTTATTTTGAATAATAAATAAAACTTTATACTTTTATTTAATTTTATTTGTATATAATATATTTACAAAGCAATAAATTGAAAAGAAGGCTTCCTTTTCCGTGGTCTTCCACGCCTTCGAATTGTCTCAGGATACTGTGAAGATATTCAAGAAAAATAAATTCCTTGAATTGAAAATATATGAAAAAAGCAACTCACCTTATGGTAAATATGTAGGCCCCATGTATTGTTTATACAACCAACACTGCCTAGTTCACACCCTGATATATTGAGAATTTCAGCATCTTCAGGGAGTTTTTCAAGAGACACCAAGACAAACTGAAAAAGATAGGTTAAAATAAAACATAAATATATTATATAAAGATCATAAACTTACAAATTTAAGATTAGGCCATCGGTTTCTAATAATTGATTTGACTTCTTCTCTTGTTTGCGTATTCATTTTGAATACTTGTAAATTACGGAAGTTCAATTGGATTTATATTTGCACGCACCACCCACTCACACACCTCTTATCGAATTCAAAATTTGCGCTAAAAATATGACATCTACTAATGTTGATCGATTTGCAGATTCCTGCATACATTAGACGACCTGCAGATTTTTTTTTTTCATTAATTTATTTTTATATAGGTATTCGATCGCTATAATAGTGTCATTGCCCATACACTTTTTACATATTTCCAGAAAAATTTTTAATCGATAATACAGATTTCTACCACACCACGATGAATAGATGGCGTGCACTCCACCATTTTTAAATATCCCGCTACAGAAAATCGTACATACGACCCACCAAAAGTCTCATAAAAAATACAAGCAGCGACTGAAAATCTCAAACACCTTGTTTATACCCTGCGAACTATTTTAAATTTTTGTCTTGTTTGAAAACATCTAGTTTGGTCTGTTATCA
Organism: Gnatocerus cornutus; assembly: GCA_029298725.1. Taxonomy (NCBI): domain Eukaryota; kingdom Metazoa; phylum Arthropoda; class Insecta; order Coleoptera; family Tenebrionidae; genus Gnatocerus; species Gnatocerus cornutus. Next base: position 9,105,598 of record CM055512.1, on the reverse strand, counting down.
ATGTTTGCGGTTATTCCGAGAAACGCGGAAATCAGACCAAATGACCATACCCAAATAACGAACTATTTTCCATGTTTTTTCCGAGAAATTATAATATTTTTTTCCGAGAAATCGCAATTTTTTCCGAGAACCGCACTCAAATTTTTTTGAAATTTTTGCTCTCTCTAGCGCCCTCTATGATTGTCACCCCAAACCGTCACCGCCATCTTGATCCTCTACCAGCTGTCACAATTAAAGACGCCATCTTGAACGATCAAATGTCAAATTTACAGCCATCTGTCAATTCAAATTTCTCGCCGCCAGCTGTCAAATTTCCACCGCCATCTGTCAAATTTTTAAATTTCCCGCCGTTTAGCCGCGCACGCGCAAATTGAACTGTTTATCGGCTCGCGGCGCCTCCAACCGGCTACACATTTCAATTTCCCGCCACCAGCTGTCAAATTCCCACCGCCATCTGTCAAATTTTTAAATCACCCGCCACCTGTTTGGCAGATGACCAGCAATACGCCGGAAGAGCCGCCGACACCATCTGTGCGCCTGATTGGTAGATGACCAGCAATACATCACCGGACGGGCGCTCGAGATTACGACTTCCGCTGCAGAACCGGCTTTGTATCACTACTGACTTCATATTCATCGTTCATCAGACGACGTCACCAAGACGTCATCGTCAGCAAACGATCTCACAGCCATCGTCAACAAAACGAAAGCTCATCAAAAAGGTCAGCCCTTCCATTTATCATTATCCCTTTTTTGCTTGCTCAAATAGGCATTGTGTGTAACTTTTCATAAAGCATCGCGATTTTTACTTTGCTAAAATGGCAGAACAAAAATTAATAAATCTCAAATTCAAAAGATCGCAAATCTTTAACAAATTAGGCAGAATTAATGAATTCATCACTACGTTCAAGCCAACTGATCAAATTTCTTTGGTTAAGTCTAGTTTGGATGTAGCTCGATCAACACTTGCAGAATTTGAAAAAGTTAACCTCGACATTGTTGACCGGACACCAGTTGAATCACGAGCACAGGCAAATGAACAAATACAATTTGAAACTTTATATTACAGTATTGTATCAAATTTAGAAAATTTAATTGAAAATTCAGCACAACAAAATGAGACTGCAACAGCTATTCTCAAAGATGCGAAGAGTCAAAATCGTAGCAAATTAATTTTGCCAACAATTCAAATTCCGGAATTCAATGGAGCCTTTGAAGCATGGTTAGCATTCAGGGATATTTTTCAGACTCTGAAAAGAGTCGGTAACGTCAACAAGCTCTTCTCTTCATTCTAAGAACGGTTCCAAGCAAGAGATGCTTCTCGCAACTGCTATTGTTCTCATAAAGGACATTAATGGTTATTTACAGAAATGCAGAGTTTTACTCGACAACGGGTCACAGTCAAATTTCATAACCAAACGAATGTGTAAAATGTTAGGCTTGAAAACGACTTCTTCGAATAATGCAATCGTAGGCGTTGGTAATCAGCAAACCGTCTCGACAGAATCCGTAGACGTTACAATCAAATCGGTTCATAAAAATTACAACGCACACGTCACATGTTTTGTCTTGAAAGAAATTAGTGCAAACTTGCCTTCAAATAGTTTCTCAATTGATAACCTACACATTCCTTCCGAGTTACCTTTAGCGGACGATCAATTTTACCTTTCAGATAAAATTGATTTACTTTTGGGCACAGAATTGTTTTTCGAACTTCTGCTAGATGGTAAATTTCAAATTGACGGTAAACGGCTGTACTTACAGAATACCCAACTAGGTTGGATCATTGCGGGACCGCTTGATATTCCGCGAAATAAAGTGAGTCGGTGTAACCTTGCCATAAATTCATCTCTGGACTTGGAAAACCAAATAGAACGATTCTGGGAACTTGAAGGTTATCACCCCATCCAAAAACATTTGACTTCCGATGAAAAATTTGCGGAAACGCATTTCTTGAACACGTTCACACGTGATGATGGTCGTTTTGTAGTTAATCTTCCTATAAAGGACAACGTCATGTCACTAGGTCAATCAGACCAACAAGCCAAAAGGCGTTTTTTTAATCTAGAAAATCGATTAAAGAAAAGTCCAGCACTTAAAGCAAAGTATGTCGAATTTATGACGGAATATTCTGACTTGGGCCACATGGAATTAGTCTCGAATAATGAATCAGACAATTCAGAAACGTATTATTTACCGCATCATCCCGTCTTTAAGGACAAACAACCGTCCTCAAAATTACGCGTCGTCTTTGATGCTTCCGCCAAATCGACCAATGGCAAAAGTTTGAACGATAATTTGGTCGTGGGCCCCACAATTCAAGACGAACTATTATCCATCATTCTGCGTTTTCGTACATTTCAATACGTATTTTGTGCTGATATCGTCAAAATGTACACACAAATTTTAATCGATTCGAATCAAACTGATTATCAGCGTATATTTTGGCGCAGCGATAGCGATGACAAATTGCGGACTTATCGCTTAACAACGGTCACGTATGGTACTTCATCGGCGCCATTCTTGGCCGTACGTTGTTTACATCAATTGGCGCATGAAAATCGTGAAAAATTCCCGAAGGCGGCAGATATTATTTTACGAGATTTTTACATAGACGACTTAATTACGGGCGGTAACTCAATTGAAGAACTACAATCAATTCAACATCAACTGATAGAAATTTTGCGATCAGCTAAATTCGAATTAGCTAAATGGGCGTCAAACAACATAAACTTATTGCCAAACTCTGCCAAGGATTTAATAGATACCACAATAAATCTCGATAAACAACAAGAAACCAAAACATTGAGTCTTTTTTGGAATTGCAATCAAGATACGTTACGGTATAATGTTCAAAACATTCTTATACCAAGTGAGTTAATAAAAAGAACGTTACTTTCGATGATTTGTCGCATCTTCGATCCACTTGGTTTAATTAACCCGATTGTAACAGTGGCAAAACTTCTTATGCAACAACTATGGGGATTGAAATTATCATGGGATGAATCGCTACCTGACGACATTAGTGAACAGTGGACACAATTGGCCAACGATTTACAAAAAATCGGAAAATGTCGAATTCCTCGGAACGTGGTACCAGCAGAAACGGTTTCTATCGAACTCCACGGTTTTAGCGATGCGTCGGAAAGAGCGTATGGAGCTGCCCTGTATTTAAAATGCACAAATTCAAACGGTGAAACGCATGCAAATTTATTAATTGCAAAATCGCGCGTGACTCCTCTTAAAACGCAAACGATTCCCAGACTTGAACTTCTTGCGGCGCAACTGCTCGCTCAGTTAACAAATCAAACAACACAATCATTAAATTTAAAAATCGACAAGCTCAATTTTTGGACAGATTCAACCATCGTTCTCTGTTGGTTATCAAAACCTCCATCTACCTGGAAAACCTTTGTCTCAAATCGAGTTGCGGATATTCAAAACTTGACAAACATTCATGATTGGCACCACGTAGCTAGTAATGAAAACCCAGCTGACATAATTTCGCGAGGAAGTACAGCTGAACAATTGATAAACAATTGTTTATGGTGGCATGGCCCCAACTGGTTAATTTGTGATCGTGAAATGTGTTCAGACGCATTTATCCAAAACGAGGATTTTGAAAACATTCCAGAACAAAAAAGGATAACTAAAACGACTTTGGTTAGTACGAATTTATGTGACTTGTTGAACAGATTTTCAAGTTTTACTAAATTAAAACGGATCATAGCATACATTTAAAGATTTGCAAACAACACCAAAAAAGGAAACGCGAAACAAACAGGTCATTTAAGTTCTGAGGAGCTAAATAACTCAGAAAGGTTAATCATCAAATTAATGCAACTCGAGTCTTTTGCTCAACAAATTCAAGAATTAAAATCTTCAAATGTTGTTAATAAAAGCAGTTCATTAAAGGGTCTAGATCCATTTGTTGATAATAACGGAGTACTAAGAGTAGGAGGTAGACTAAAAAATTCTCGATACCCATTCGACAAGAAGCATCCCATGGTTTTACCAAAGAATCATTTTGTTACCTCTTTAATAATTCAATTTTATCACAAACAAAATTTACATGCGGGCGCCCAAGCCACATTATCAGCGCTGCGGCAAAGGTTCTGGATTGTTGCCGGAAGGAGCAAAGTGAGACAAGTACTCCATAAATGTATATCATGCTTCAAGGTAAAGCCAATTATTGCCTATCAAAAAATGGGTGATCTTCCGCAAGACAGATTAGAGCCGGCTAGACCCTTCGTTAACACTGGAGTAGACTATGGTGGGCCTATTTTGATCAAGGAGTCTAAAGGTCGCGGTAGAAAAACATTGAAGTCATATATTTGTGTGTTCATTTGTCTTTGCACCAAAGCGATTCACCTTGAACTGGTCACAGATCTGACAACAGACAGTTTTTTGAACGGCTTAAGACGACTTATTTCCCGACGAGGCATGGTCAAACATTTTCGGTCGGATAACGGAAAAAATTTTGTCGGAGCTAATAATGAACTTGTCAAATTAGCTGAATTCTTCAAAACTTCCGACTTTTATAAAGATGTTATCACCGTTTTGTCCAATGATAACATCAAATGGTCCTTTTCACCACCAAGGTCACCTAACTTTGCTGGTTTAATGGAAGCTGGAGTAAAATCAGTTAAATATCATCTCAAACGTGTCGTGGGTGACACTTTGCTTACGTATGAGGAGTTGTACACACTGCTAACGCGAGTAGAAGCATGCCTTAATTCCCGTCCTTTAATTCCATTATCAAACGACCCGAACGACTTGATGGCTCTAACCCCTTCTCACTTTTTGATTGGAGAAGTCCTAACTGCTCCGCTTGAACATGATTTACAAGAACTAGCAGAGAATAAACTTTCGCGCTGGCAGTTAATAGAGAAAATGCGCTGGCATTTTTGGAACAGGTGGAAGAAGGAGTACACATCTCAGCTACAAGGCCGCTCCAAATGGAGATCCGGAGATGCAATTGGCCTCCAACCAGGAGCTATGGTATTAATGGTAGAAGACGGTTTACCCCCACTATGTTGGGCCTTGGGGCGTATCCAGGCAATCCATCCAGGAAGGGATGGTGTCGCAAGAGTGGCCTCGGTTCGAACCACAAAAGGAGTGTACAAACGTGGTGTTTCTAAGTTGTGTGTGCTCCCAATTAATGACAAGTAGTGAAAAGGTGAAGCAAAAAAAGGGGAACAGCGAGTTTTCTTGAACAATTTGTTTCGTTCAATTTTTTGTTAATTGTGTTTTGATTTTTTCTTGTTTTTGTTATTTGTTTATTTTTATTTTTTATTTATTCATTGTATTTCAAGTTTTTTTTGTTGAAGCCTACAAACCTTCAAGGGGGGCGGCTATGTTGCGTACCCAACGCACATGCATTTTTATGGAAAGCGCCACACTGATTCATACAGAGATGTGTGGTGGGGATGCGCTAGCCGCCGTCACGAGCAGTGTGTTGTCGGCGGTAAGACAGTAATGTACAAGTAAAATAAACTGTAGAAACCACCACCCAATAATTTGGAAGTTAACCCCACCTGCGTTAACAATAAAAAAACATAAACGCTCTTCAAATTTTTCATTTGGAGAAACCGAATTATTAATGTATTTGGTGAAGCAACACAAAAACAAGCTTGGTAAGTTGTTCTTTTATTTTATGTAATTATGAATTATAAGTTTATTAAACACTTCTAATTAATTTTTAGAATGTCAGATAACCGACTGCGTAACAAACGGTCAAAAAGAAGAAGCTTGGGATAAATTGACGGTGATGTTTAATAATAAATTAGAAACCGGCAGATCTAAAAAAAATTTGAGGAGTAAATGGGACTCCCTAAAAAAGAGTACCTCAAAGGTGTAGCCCTACTCAAGAGCAACCTTAAAAAAAATGGAGAAGGGCCTTGTTCAAGTTTTAAGCCTGGAACGATTGAAGAAAGAGTTTTGGCCATTATAAGAGTGTTCGATTCAGACAGTACTGAAATTGCAAGAAGTAAGTATCGTAGAATCAACGTTTTTTACAATTATTACATAATCATTTCTAGTTGAAACAGAGAAAAACGTTTTGGAAGTATCCGAAACCAGACAGTCGGAGTAGACTCAGTGGAATCTTGCACTTTGTTTGTTTTAGGTTATCCGAGCTTTTTTCTCTGCAATTTCGGTTATAGCCTAAAACAGCAATAAAAAAATTGTTAATATTAGGTTTGTCGTTGTTTAGCATCAGAACTAAGTTGCTTCGAGCAGTGTGGCAATTATCGCGCAACTAGTACAAACAAACGAACAAATCCAATTCTGTACACTGACAATTAGTTTAAAAAAGCAAAGTAAATTCTGTGTTTTTTTCTTTAAAATCAACTTGTTTGTATTAAACCTTAAAATAAAATTCAACGAATGCCATGAAGATACATGAGATTAAAACCTCTTATGTATGCTTGATCACTTCTAATTAATAAAAAATAACGTGTAAGCAGAGATTTTGAAAATAATAGATCCTCCCTACCAACCCTAAAGAATCATTTACAATGTCAGGATTAATATGAAGGTTTACTGCCTTAATAACTATGTATTATCATTTTGTAGAGGGAATTAAAAAAAACGATACTTTGTTCAACTTAGCTCAACTTTACCGCAATTATTCGGACACAGTGTTTTCGCAAGAGCTTTTTCAATGAATAAACAATAATTTTACACAATACAATAATTTACACATTATTAGGTTTACCCAAAAAAAAAAACAATTTCACGTTATTGAGTTTTGAAAAATAACTTCTTACTATACTTACTGATAAGTAATAAAACAGCATTTTTTCCACAATTTTAAACACAATTTGCGTACAATCAAAAAAGACAATTGAAATATTTTTAACACATTTATATTAAAAAAGTATGTACAGGCTGATTTTTTAAAAACGACAGGCGTTGTAAAATTTTTATTTATGAACCGATTTCAAAAATTTAAAAAACAAATTAAATGGTTTTTAAATTCCTATAAACTGATGATTTTAAAAATTTTCTAAATGTCTAGTATCTTTTGGGCGATACTCAACTTTCTTATTTTAAATTGACACCCATATTTTTTTTTTCATAATTTAGAAGATATTAATTTTCTTGATTCAGAAATGTGTAATATGTTCTACTTTTACAAAAAATATTAAAAAAAAAATATCAACAATGAAAAAATTTTGGCAATAAAAGTTAATAAAATCTAGGTGCATGGTGTCAAATAACACAATATCGTTATTGTAATGTCAAAAAGCAGCAAATAACAGAAAGAACAAGTTTTCTTTCAACAAGATGGGGCTACACCTTATAATGCACAATGCATTTCTCGTAGGTGTCAATTGTTCAATAAAAAAACGGGATGGCGTTTCAACAGTATTTTAATTAAATTAGGTAGTTGTTTTTTCTGATTTGTAATTATTATTGTCTTTTGTTATAAATAATTTCAAAAAAAATGCCGATCCTTTCTGTTATTTGCTGCTTTTTGACACTACAATAACGGCATTCCTTTATTTGACACCATGGACCTAGATTTTATTAACTTTTATTGCTTATTTTTTTTCAATTTTGATAATTTTTTTAAAAATATTTTTGGTAAAAGTAGAACATATTACAAATTTCTGAATCAAGAAAATTAATATCTTTCAAATTATGAAAAAAAATATGGGTCCCAATTTAAAATAAGAAAGTTGAGTATCGCCCAAAAGAAACTAAGACATTTAGAAAAATTTTAAAATCATCAGTTTATAGTAAATTAAAAACCATTTAATTTAATTTTTAAATTTTTGAAATCGGTTTATAAATAAAAATTCTACAACACCTGCCGTTTTAAAAAAAATCACCCTGTATATTGAATGGTTCCAAAAACCCTCAACAAATAGATAAAAATTACACATTTAAGGCGTCGCGACGCCAAAACTATAGGTAATAAAGAACAAGTTTTTGCGTCATCTCCTAGAGTTTCTTTGACTATCTATTAGCACATGTAAATTTTTAAAATTTCACCTCTAAGACAATTTAGGGGGTGACCACAAATGTTGCGCCGAACCCTGTATCAGAGATAAAAAAATATTATTTCTCAATACAATATTATTTCTCAATACGCTTGCTACAAGTACCTTCGATGTTTGTTGCCGAGATCGACCAGTTGGGTCTTTACCTGCTTTTACCGAAAGCAGTTTATTACAATTGGGCGGAACGTCAGTGCGTTAGTTGTACTGTTGGTTGCCTATTTTTGATTTGTTTTTTTATTGATAACTTCAAAATTATAGCATAATGACAAAAACAAAAATGTCACCTCCATAGAGGTTTTAATTCTCCACATGTTGGTATTTTTTTTAACTTCGTAGGTTGCTTCATATTCTTTAAAAACGAAAAACGGGAATTTCAGTTTTTAATTAATTAAAGTCAAATTTTTCACTTTTTCAAAATTCGAAGATGTCACCTCTATGGCTCTACCTGAGACGCATACATACAGAGGTCGAGCGATTTTTCAAAGTCCAAAATGCATTTCAAAAACGAAAAATCGTAAGCCATATACCGGGTATATGCATAGCGTAGAGCCTTAAACGTAAAATCCGATTGCAGAAATTTTTTTTTAGTTTGGGACTAAATGTAGTCCGTGACTAAAATTTAGTTTGGAACTAAAGCAAAGACTAAACGGAATTTGGATTGATTAAACGATATATGTAGTCTGAACTAAACATAATTCCACAGTTTTGATGGATTATACGCAGTACTAAATTGACAGTTTAAAATAAAATCACTTTAGGTGAAGTAGTTTTGCGCTTTGGGCTTTCGGTAGTGACTTTTTGCAAAGATAAGAGTAAGATTTATTTATTTTATCCTCGTCCGTTTAAATAAATAAATATAGTTTTTAGATGTCAGAATATTCTCTGTCATCTTTATAATCAGATAACGAAGATGAGGTGCGTATTCTCAGAAAGCGAATGTTTAGGGATCTAAATGATACTTTCCAAATGTACGATGAAAGAAACGTTAAAATGCGGTTTAGATTTACCAAGGCCTCCGTAATGGAAATACTGGACTTATTTGGTTATTTAATTGAGCCTGAAACTCGCAGAAACAAGGCAAAAGTGCAAGAGACCAACTTCTTATAACCCTTCGTTTTTATGCAACTGGTGCTTTCTATACCTTAATCGGGGATGGGGGGTCAATATGCCGCATTGTGAGAAGAGTAACCCTTCATATTGCTTCATTAAAAAGGAGGTTTGTGAAAATGCCGAGAACCGTGGAAGAGATAAATAGAGCCAAGGTTGGATTTTACTATTTTCCTCTAGTAGAAAGACATAACAAAGAAAACACTGCAGTGAGAACTACTTTAATAAGAAAAACGTTCGCACGTGTCTGAATTGATTCCTATGGTTCTTATAACCAGCCACGTAATCAATTTAACTTATATTTTTCCAGTTACATAGTATATCGTCTTTAATAATAGGGAATTTTAAATAAAAACTAATTTATCGAATAGCAATTTCTTTTTCTCACTACCTATAAACCTGAGAAATAATAATAACAGTAATCAACAAACAATTACAAGAAACGAAACAAAGAAACAAACAACAAAAAAAACAAAATATAAGACAATTTAGCACTTTCTCAATTGATGAAGTTGCACTTTTTTAATTTCCATATCAGTTCCTAACCTAAAACATCATGAATTAACAGTAGCGACTTTGGTAGGAGGTTGAACCAAATTGAACTACTTATTCTCTTGATGCGTGCGCGTGTGAAAAAGTGGTTGTTTAGATATATCCACTCCAGATGAGTCATTTCCAATGTAGAGCATGGGCGGAAGTAATTTGGTAACAGTTTTTGGAAGCAAATAAACGTTTAACAATATTGGACTTTTAACTTTCTTTATTATTTTTTAATATGATTGTAAATAAAATAGTATACAAACCTCGGTACAAGTTCAATTCCTATCTCTCGAGAAATTGTCCACCTCGGCTGGGGCCTCGGTCACAAACTTTTTCTCTCGAGAGGAATCATGAACTTCCCACCTCGGTATGTAATCTACTATTTTACCTCTTTATAACAAATTTTAGACCAACCTTACCTTAATATAACAAACCTCAGATTAACGAATTACTTGATATAACGAATATTTACTTGTCCCCTGGCGATTTGTTATATCGAGGTTGCACTGTATGACAAGGCTGGTTTTAATTCAGGTGAGTATTTGGAACTAGCACTTGCAGTCGACGATACGTACCAAAGAGAATTCTTCACAAACGGAGAACAAGGCAGTCTTGTCAATCTTCTTACGGGCATTTTGTAAAGTTAATGGCACTAAAGCGCAATAATTCCAAGAACGCAATTGTCGAACTGTACAACGCAAAATCTTCGTCTTTTGTGAAGTGGTTAACTTTTACACAATGACAGAATTTTATGACAGCCATACAGGGTCCGGCAACACTTGTGTCCACCCCCAAAATCGTCTTTAATTTTAAAGATAAAATTTTGAAAATTTGCATACGCTCATAGTTGACAAAGCTCTAGAAGGTGACGTAAAAATTTGTTTTTTTTATCACTGTTTCTTTGGCGTCGCGACGCCTAAGAAGTATAATTTTTAGCGATTTTTGAGTTTTTGCGGAAATATACGCGAATTCAATTTTATTTCAACATAACTGTGGTACAAATATCTGAGTTTTTATTTTAAATCTAATGCAAATTGTGTTTAAAATTTGCGAAAAAAACGTTGCTTTATCAAGTTAGTTTTCAAAATTATGACAGTGCAGCGGCAATCTACGTTTACACCAAAATTTCACAAGTCACTTCACTCACTTTTATAAAGGTTAATTTTGATTACCACGGGCATGTTGCACTTTATGGACACCAGAAATCGTTAATTAACATCGACAAAGTGACAATTTCACCAAGTAAGACTTTTGTTACAATCTAAAGCGAGCCAAAGAATAGATGTCATTTGTGACACAAGATGTTGACAGATGGGTGTAAACGTAGTTCCCAATTTTGACATAATAAAATTAGAAACTAACTTGATAAAACAGCATTTTTTCCTCAAATTTTGAAGACAATTTGCATTGAATCTAAAATAATAACTCAGATATTTTTAACATATTTATATTGAAAAAAAATTAAATTAGGGGTTGATATCACAAACCCTCACAATTACCTAACAATTACATTTTTAAGGCGTCGCGACGCCAAAACTATCAGTGATAAAAAACAATTTTTTACGTCAGCTTCTAGAGCTTTGTCAACTGTGAGCGTATGCAAATTTTTAAAATTTTATCTTTAAAATTAAAGACGATTTTGGGGGTGGACACAAGTGTTGCCGGACCCTGTATAGTCTTCGCCCAAATAAAAAGTATACTAAACTTTGTAAAAAATGGTGGCGCAGCGTTTTATATAGTAGCAAGGCTCTATTATAAGAAACTATCACAGGTCTTGATGGTGATGGTCTTAATGTTAAATACGTAGAGCAAAATTTTTGATGCAGTGTATGTTAGAAAAAAGAAAGTAGACAGTTTTACCGTGATATGACTAAAAAAAAATTTTCAGGATTGTTCCGGAACTACACAATATTGTCTAATGATAAATAACACTTGATATTTTGAATTTAAAACATTTTATGGCGAAAACTGCCCTAAATCGAGGTCTGTGTTCAAAAAATGTTCTTCAGTTTAAAGAAAATATTGATAGTTTCGTTAACTATCTAATGTCCTTAAAACAGCGATGAAAAATTAATTACAACAACAAATAGAAAAACATGTCTTGTTGGATTTGTGGCCAGTTTAAAGAGCTTGATATTACTTTACGATGAGTTAAAAGAAAAAAAAATTAAGTTCATTTTAACGTATAAGCTTAAGTCAAGACCACCTTAAATTATTTTTTAATACCATAAGGCGCCGAGAGGGATTAAACAATAATCCTTCAGCTTTCCAATTTCAATCTGCATACAATAGATTGCTGGTAAAAAATCAAATCAGGGCTGCAAAAAATGGAGACCTGTAACGAGATCAAAAGCACACTGACCCTGAATGTTGAAAGTGGAACGAGAAAGATTTTAACATAAGTGACAAAGACTCTGCTCAGTTTTTAGAGATAATTGAACGATCTACAGAGTGTCCCAAAACAGGTGTGCCAAAGTGTCGGTACGTTGTCAATTTGGGTCCCAGTAGGTCAAAAAAAAATTATTTTCATATTCGGAGTTTCTAAGAGAGAGTAAATTTGGCAACATTGCATCATACCTTAATGATACATAAGAATATTGTACCCATCTACACATTTCTTTTGAACCCATAAAAATTAGAAGGAACAATGAAGGAGCAAAATTCGACATTTTAAAAGTCAAAAGTCAAATTTTGAAGCATTTCAAAAAGGATTGTAGTATTAGAAATTACTGACATGTACCAAGTACTTGGTGCCGCTAACGACAATTTTAGATTAGCCCAAAGGATGTACCAGCAACGTTATCCTAATCGACGACAACCCTGTCGAGTTACGTTTCAAAGATTGGATCAGGGCGTAAGAGAGACTGGAAGGATAGATTTTGGAGAAAATCACGATAGTGGGAGACCAAAAACCACAAGAACCCCTCAACTTGAAGAAGTTGTTCTTGATCAGGTTGAAAAATTTTCAAATAAAAGACAAATTACTCGAGAACTGAAGTCAATTCTAGCTTAGTAGGAAGAATCTTGAGGACGGAGAGAGATTGCACCCTTATCATTATACACGAGTTCAAGCTCTGGAACCTGACGATAAATTTAGTGTTCGTAATGTCTTATGGACTGATGAAGCAACATTTACGCGAGAAAGAGTTTTCAATTATCATAATGTTTTCAGTTAATATGTGGGCCGGAATTTTAGAAAATCGCTTGGTCGGTCCTTTCATTCTTCCAAATCGACTAAATCACCAAATCTTTTTAGAATTTTTAAACAACAATCTCCTACTTTTTTTCGATGATTTACCTTTAAATATTTTGCGCCAAATATGGTTCCAATTGGACGGCGCAACAACTCACCATGCCGGCCCAGTGCGTGAATGGCTAAATACAATTTTTCCTCAAAAATGGATCGGCCGAGCAGGTCCTGTTTATTGGCCGGCCCGATCGCCGGATCTCAATCCATTAGATTTTTTCTTTTGGGAACATGCGAAACAAATGGTTTATGCCACTGTGCCAAAAAGCAGGAAAGTATTTTTGGAAAGAATCACAATGGCTGCTAATGCAGTAACGCCCCAGATGTTAAAAGATGTTCAATTAAATAAAATTAGAAGAGTGAATAGATGTCTTCAAGCCAATGGTCGGAACTTTGAACATTTGCTCTAAATCTTCTAAAATTGAATGTTCTTTTTAATGCATTTTAATGCATAATAAATCTAAAAAAAAACTATTTTTAAAATGGTAGAGGTAATTCTCAAAGATTAACAATAAGAATTTCTTGTTTTATTATGCTTCGTTTCGAATTTTCAGCCATGAAAAATTTTATTATCAATGTAAAACAAGCAATGCATTCACTGAAGAATAGACAATGCACAGTAATAGTGACTGAAGTGATATAATAATAATTATAATAATGCCAAAAAAGATGAATAAATAAATTTTGAAATTTTACTAGAACGCTGGAAAACACCAAAGGTTCCGATCCACGATGAAATCGTTTCATGAGAGCAAAACGTCCGTAAAATGTTCATTTGAATGCTATTTCACAATGAACTCAAGGATTGCCACCACTCAGAACAAAACTAGATTTTGAAGGGCTACATAAGGCCAGTCAGAGCTTCATTTATCGCTATTAGCACTTTCTTTTTCCATTTTAGAATAGCAAATACCGCAAATTTTAGAGAAGGAAAACATTGACAGCTCTTCTTGACATACACATCATTGACTACTACTAACAATGAAAATTTTGATTGTTATGTTTATGACGTGGGGTGAATAAGCAATGTTGCCAAATGATTTTTCAGGTAAAATCGACACCTAAATTTTCTGAAAATACAATAAACAATGTACTAAATTACGCTCAAAAGCATATGATATTATTCAAAGGCTTTAACAGAACCCAATGCAGAAGCTCTAATACTCATAATTATTTCAAACATAAAAATAAAAGTGTTCAAATGTTGTCTCTTTGGAGCCCTGTATCTTAAAAACTATAACAAATTGAATTTTGTTTAACACTTTTCTCGGGTTTTTAGAACCTTCACCTCCAACGTAATAATAATTTGGCACGCATGTTTTAGGACAACCTGTATATCTTTAGATCAAGTGGTTAAGTATATCATCAGTGGATTTGCGATAAAGAAAGTACCAGCAAAAATTAAATGTGAAATTTGCAATAACGTACTGTATGCCACCACATCTGACAGATTCAGGCCCGAGCCGTCCATATGTGCAATGCGTGCAAGGCACACGGGCGGCCACTTGTTGGGGGCGCCCAAATGAGCCGGATTTAAAAAAAAAATAACAAAATTACAAATATCCAAGCAAAATAAAAATTCGAATTAAAAATGCTTATCTCACTGATTTCATTCATAGTGTTATTAGTATACCAAGAAATATTATGATTAATAGTCATAAATTCTCACAATTCTTTCCTGTTCCTATTCCGATTATTATAAATGTATAAGTTTCAGCAGCTTTTAAAATAAACATGGCTATCAGTTCTAAGATTTAACAACTTTTGTTGCGATTTTTAATCGAATCAAATTACTCCAGTAAGGTTTTCGATTTAGATTTTCAACATGCCGACGATTAATGAGTATCAAGTTATTTCAATCTACGTGTGTTTTTTAAGTAATTTGTTGATAGGTAGGAAGTTTTAAGATGTAATTTAAAAATTAATAAACACTTCTAAAATAAATTTAGGTAAGTATTCCTTATGCATACTTTGGCTCGGTTTACAGAAGCTAAATTAAATTTTAAATGAAATTAAATATTTATTTCTATGTTAAAATGGTGTCATTGTTAATCTCAATAAAATTATTGTGAAAACTGACCCATAATCTGCAGAATTTATAGGAAATTTTGTTGTTACTCCAGAAGTTATATGTTTTTTATTTTTCAAACTGAAATGGAAATTATTGAATTACAGTTCTTAAATTCCCCTCATTTTTAGTTGTCAGAATTTTATTTTGTCGATTGGCACAGAATTTGACATATTTATGTGCTCTTTTGGCTCTTTTTCGTGCAACTAAAATGTGTAATTAAACCGATTTGGCTTATTTACTGTTAGTTGCATTTAGAGATCGATTCAAAACGGACTGTTTTCAAGAAAAAAAAACTGAAAATTTTTGTGCATGTTCACCTTGAGAGAAATTACAGTTTTTTGAGTCGAAGAAATACATAATTATGGTAAGTAAATGATCCATAAAAATGAAAACAAAAATTTATTGTTTCCATTCAAAAATTTAGGATGGCAAACGAAAATTCAAGCGACAGTCTGGGAGTTTTTATCGCCAAAAGAAAAAGTTGAGGGATAAGCAGAAGGAAAAGCTGGCTGGATCATTGAAAAAAATTTTTGAAGAATCTCAGCCAGGACCTTCAACCCAGTCCGACAAGGACATTACTACATTACTTATCCGCTTGATGAGGAATTCCTATCGGAGGAAACTCCAGTGGAAGAAATATCCCCGCAGAAAACTGAAATAGAACTAAAATTTCCAGTTGAACAACGTCAACCAAAAGAAGAGGACGATAAGTCAACCACTGAAGTCGTCGTGGAAAATCCAGACCTGATTCTGTCCGACGATCCTGGAGAATGGCCTGAACAACTTTCGCCCGATGAAGTTCGAACTCTGGTTAATCGTGGCCCTGTACAGGTGATAATTGCATTTCCGGAAAACACAGCAAATAGAAAATCTTCGGATATTTATTATTATCGTATACTAGCTAATAAAGAAAAAGTAAAAATAGAATGGTTAATGTATTCAGTCAAAAAAAATCAGTTTATTGTTTCGCATGTATACTTTTTGGTAAAAGTTTTTCAAATTTTAGTTCTGACTTTTGTGATTGGCAACATTTATCTTTGGCTTGTTCACGACATGAAACAAGTGCTAAACACATTCAGAGCGTAAAATCTTGGATAAAATTGAATTTAAGATTGAAACAACAATCAACAATTAATGATGAACAGTTGAGACAGTTAGACCTAAAAGCAAAATATTGGAATTACGTAATTCGAAGAATCATACTTATCATTCGTTATCTTAGCAGACAATGTATAGCTTTAAGAAGTTCTTCAAATCAATTATTTCAGCATGATAATGGTAATTTTTTGAAAGCTGTAGAAATGATTGCTCAGTTTGATCCCATAATGCGTGAGCACGTTAACAAAGTACAAAAAGAGCAAAAAATGCAAAGTAGATTGCCGAATTATTTAGGCGAGAAAATCCAAAATGAAATTATTTCATTATTAAGTGGGCAAATTCGAAAATGTATAATTGATGATATTCAAAAATTTAAATACTTTTCTATTATTTTGGACTGTACTCCCGATGTTAGTCACGTCGAACAGATAACCGTTATCTTTCGCTTCGTTGCTTTAAATGAATCTACAAAAAAGTTACAGTTCAGGAACATTTTATTACTTTTTGTCCCATAATATCATCCACAGGGGAAGGCTTGACAAATTTTTTAATATTTTTTTTTAAAAGAAAACAATATTTCTACAGTATGTCCCCGGATTGAGTTCACAAGAGGAAAAAAAACGTTACTTTTCATTTTACAGAAAAATGACAAAGGAATAATATTTTTTGCTTAATTTAAAATAAATAGATCTTTAATTAAAACTTTAATATTATCAAGCTGTGTTCTGGAAATCCAAAAAAACCAAAAAAAACGAAGAACTTTTTGATTTTAATTTAGCAAAAAATGTGAAAGGAATGAAATTTGTTCCTCAAACTCAAACCAATTTCCACTATTTGATTGATCCATTACCTATTTTAGTACATAGTTAAATTCTAACTCGTAATTCTTTACGACTGTTTCGAATTTTCTCAATTATTGTTAAGGATGCAATTGCATTTTTTTCCAATTTTTTAATACTTACACATTATTAGGTAAATTATACTTTAATATTTAACGCACTATTTGATTTTGTGAAGCCACAGCCTGCTATTATTTGAATACGATTACAAAATTTAATAAATAAAAATAATGAAAAAAATAATTTTAAGAGTACAAACTAATAATTTTGAAATTTTAATTGCAGATTTATCTGTTTTGAAATAAGCAAAAAATGTTATTTCTTTGTCATTTTTTTGTAAAATGGAAAATAAACTTTTTTTCCCTCTTGTGAACTCAATCCGGGGACATACTGTATGTACAACATGAGGGGTCAAGGGTATGACAACGGTGCCAATATGCGTGGAAAACGCAATGGATTGCAAAAGTGCTTTTTTTGTACCTTGTTCGGCTCATAGTCTAAATCTGGTCGTTAACGATGCCGCAAAAATTTCGTTCGAGACAAAAGCGTTCTTTGACATTGTTCAAGTACGATTGTTCATTGTACGATTTTTTTTCGTGTTCAACCAAAAGGTGGAATCGTTTAATGAATTCTGTCAAAGGACTTACTCTTAAACCGTTAAGTGATACTCGCTGGTCATCAAGAATTGATGCAATTAGACCACTTCGATACCAGATTTCAGAAATTTTTGACCTTCTTTATCATATGGCAGAGGATAACGATTTTGATCAAGATTAAATAAATTTAAGAAAAAATAAAAACATTGGTTCTAAAGAAGGTGTTCAAAATTTCTGCCTTTAGCGTCTAAACATGCTTGTGCTCTTCTTGACACATTTTCTTGAACCCTGACTAACATGTTAACGGCTCGAACATTTGCACTAAAACGATATGATCTGTCTAGCTAAATGGAGTGAAAATGAGAATTATGCTGATTGAAATAAAAAAATAACCATTTCTTGTAAACGTTGCCTCATCACTCCATAACACATTTGCGGCAAAATTTGGATGTTGGGCAATTCGTGCCACGAGCCAATTACAATAATTTGACCGTCTTGCAAAATCTTGAAGAAGCAATGCTTGGACTCTCGTGATATGATAAGGGTGAAGCCTTTCTTCTCTGATTCTGTTGACCGACGTGTCATTAACATCCAGTTGAGTGGAAATTTCACGGGTACTTATTACTGGGTTTTCATGCACCAAATGTAAGACCTCTTCTTCTAGTTGCGGTGTTCGGGTTGTTCTCGGACGCCCTCGATCATGGACATTAATTCCTAGAGGGTTAATGTTCCCTGTTTCTCTCACTCTACCGTCTAATCTTCGCATTGTATTAGTTGACGGGTGTCGCCTAGCAGGGTAACGCTCAGCATACACCCTTGCTGCTACCGCAGCATTACCTTCACATTCTCCCAAAATGAGGTGC
This sequence comes from Gnatocerus cornutus, assembly GCA_029298725.1. Classification (NCBI taxonomy): domain Eukaryota; kingdom Metazoa; phylum Arthropoda; class Insecta; order Coleoptera; family Tenebrionidae; genus Gnatocerus; species Gnatocerus cornutus. The sequence continues at coordinate 9,087,228 of CM055512.1, read as the reverse complement.
ATATCAACTTACTCATTTTTATCATACATTTTGACAAGTTTGATTATAACTGTCAAATCAAGTCAATTTTGATATCAGCCATCTATTTTCTTTTCTGCTTTTGGACGTGAAAATCACCCTGTTGCCAAATGTAATTTGATCGATTTTTATTCAAAAATAGAAACTAAAAACTTGATAAATTTAAGTTAAAATGGAATGCAGTCGGGATAAATGGAAACACGAACATTAATTAACGGTATTACAACTAGTTACCACAGTCATGCATGCATATGCTAGAAGCTACATCCTCTTGAATGGGTTACCGTTGAGATGCTATAACATTAAAAAAATGAGGCAGAGATTTTTTTTTACTATTTTTCCCGTGTTCTCGAAGCAATTCTCAGAAACGTACTGAAGAGCATATCCGCCATTTTTGATACACCCGTATAATTGTTGTTATAAAACTTCAAATTTTATTTCCTTTGAACGGACATCCAAAAATAACCTTCATTACAGAGACATTTTTCTTTTAATAAGACAGCTCCCATGAACGGACAAAAACTAAGTCACCAACGATGTCCGGCTGTGGGAGCTTTCACTGTATACAGAAGTGGCGACGAGACCAAACTGTTGAGCGTTATCCAGGCTCGGGTGGACATCTTACTTCAACACCGGAAGACGACGAAACCTTGGTCGACGTCATCAAACAACACCCTTTCGCTACTGCTGAAGGAATTTATATTAAAAAAAGTGACATTTATATTTTCGGTAACAATGAGCTTATTTTGGAATATTTACAATACATGCTTTATAGATCAGTGTTAGCCAAGCTCGGCAAATAGTTAATGGTGCCCAGAGGAATAAGCCCATTGTAGATTCGAAAACTGGGCGAAGAAAAAGGGCCGAAATTTATGATGACTTCTACTTCAGAGAAGAACTTTCTCTAAAAATTTTTGAATTCCATAAAAATAATACACATTTTACCCTTGATGATTTGTTTGATCACGCAAGGAAAGAACTTGATTTTAGATATTCAAAAATGACATTGTGGAGAATTGTAAGGAAAATGGGGTATAAATACAGAAAATGCAACGGGAGGAAAATTTTAACTCAGGGACCATACGTGATTGAATGTGGTGCCACGACAGCGATGTAAGAGGGAACCCATCTCGTGTCAAACAAGAAGGTGCTCGGTTCACCGTGTTGCATGCAGGCTGTGCGTCTAAAGGTTTTCTCGATGGCTGTGAGTTTTTCCTAGATAGCAAAATTCAGCATCGAGATTACCATAAGACCATGGATCAGCATGTCTTTAAACGTTGGGTGGAAGATCAGTTATTGCCAGCAGTGAGACGGCTTGAGGGGCAAGTCGTGGTCGTAATGGACAATGCCCCGTATCACTCGGCAATAATGGATAAGCCACCCACGTTAGGATCCAGCAAGCTTGTAATGCAACAGTGGTTGACAGAGAATGGGGTGTCCTTCGATGATGGGTTCACCAAAAAACAACTCTGGGCCTTGATAGATCCTCTGACCAGAAGCCGCTCCAAAAAATACGTGATTGACATCATGCTCGAGGAATTCGGAGTAGAAACTCTTAGACTACCTCCATACCATTGTCAATATAATCCAATTGAAATGGCATGGGGGTGGTGTAAGAGTTTCTACAATAAACACGTCCGAGAGAAAGTCGTGACGAAAAACGGAGTTGAGGCGCTATGGAAAGAGGCTCTGTCAGGGTTTACTGTCGAAATGTGGCACAATTGTGTGAGGCATTGTGAGGATCTGATAAGGAATGACTGGGTGAAATGCATGGGTGAATTTACTAGTTTTGAGGATATTTCTCCAATCATAATTTCATTAGCCGAATCAGATTCAGATTCAGATTTTTCTGATTGTGATGATGATTCGGTTAGTGAAATTATGAATGTTTCAGAGAGAAGTTTGAATGAGAGTTTAATGAATGTTGATGGAAGTGATTTGATGATTGGCGAGGGAAGGATGGATTGGTCAGATGTAGAGTGTGAGGAAATAATAATATGTGTGAGTGAAGATGAAAGTGTTTAGACGAAAATTACTTTTTCAGACATTTGGTACTACGTTGGAAGAGCAGATGGTGCAGCAGTTAATAACCAACTACCCCTGGTTGAATTAAGTTCAAATCTCATCGAAATATTAAAAAACGTTTGTCTCTTTTATTTGCAAGTGCATTCCAGGTGCGTTATTTGCTGGTGGAGTAGAAAGTTTCTGGATTGGGGTTCATTTTACCTTTTTTGATTTAAAAATTGATTTTTCATACTTCAAACTTCTGATTTATATCGTTCGATCCAGGTAAATGTGAATTATTTTTATAATTCTGAATTTTTTTTAGTGGATAAGCTCCTGCAAATTGAAGTAGAAGCTCATACGTACGTAGATTCAAGGGCCAAATTAACACATTATTAAATGACTTCAATTTCAGGCCCAAGTCAGTACCTTTCTATACTGATTTCCATAAAAAATGCAACACCTAGAAGCTGTAAGCAGATTTTGATGAAATTTGCAAAAAAGCTTTATTTCTGCATAAAATTGAAATGATGAAAATTTCATCAAGATATTTCAACTGGTTATGACTTCCAGAGGGCTTCTTGCTGCTTGAGAAAGTACTTTTAAGTGTGTTTTTATTGAAGAAAAATTTGATTTGTATCAGTTGTATCGACACATTCTTAACGAAAGCCTTTTAAACAATGCCTCGAGTTCCACAGAATTGATACTTCAACAAGTGAGTGATTTTAAGCGAGAACGAATTGTTGGGCTGCGGGAGGCTGGTCTTTCTTTCCGAGCAATTGCTGTTCCACTTGGATTCAATGTGAGTACCGTGTTACGCCAGTGGAGAACATGGTCTGAGAAAGGTCGTTTTGGTTGTCGTCAAAGATTTGGACACCTTAGAGTCACTACTGACTGGGAAGAACGGCGCTCACGACTATAAGCAGTTAGGGGTAGCCGACCCGATCTATTAAAAGTGTTTGAAAGGAAGGTTTGACCTGAAGAGTATCGATGATGTCGGTATATCGCCACATACGAGGTTTTGGGCTCCCCAGTCATAGACTATTTTTGTTCATAAAACTCACTCCTCGACATCGGGCTCGCACGTTAGAATGGTGCAAAGAACGGGTAGATTGGAGGGAAGAGTAGAACGGATGGTGTGGTCCGACGAATCCCGATTTTGTTTGTGGATCCATGATGGTCGAAATAGGATCACATGTCAACGCGGCGAAAGACGGAACTTCGACTTTGTTGTTGAAAGGCATGTTTCTCTTACACAGGGTGTCATGGTCTGGAGTGCCATCACTGACACAGACTCCATTAGTTTTTCTGGCAGACAATTTAAACCCGCATCGTTACGTGAAGGACATTCTGGAGCCATTTGTAGCTCCACATACCGTCAGAGTTGCTTGAGAGTTGAAGATGCTCACATTGATCGCCGATTGAACATGTCTGGGATTTATATGCTCGGTGTGCGGCTGCAGAATTTACACCATCTCCCAAACAATTTACGGGACCTTCGTGACCATAGTCAATAAGCTTGGGATGACATACCTCAACCCACATTAGACCATCTGATTTCGAGTATGCCTAATAGAATAAATGAGTGTACTAAAAACCGCGGCAGGCCGACATATTAAATATCATATGTATAAATAAATGTATTATGCCTTTTTGCTCAAATTTTAATCATAATTATATTTATTAATTATGAACAAATAGAAGTTTTGTATAAATTTCACCAAAATCGGCCCACCCCTTCCAGGTGTTGCACTTTTTATGGAAGTCAATATATATTTGATGGTTTGGTTATTGTATAGTCGATTTGGTGCATTTTTGGGACATCGGAAATTGTAGAGAAAAACACCGTTCAAGTAGGTACTTGGTAGGTACCAGAAATCTTAAAATTTTGCCATTAAAATGTTACAACTTCGTTAAACCTCACTGTAATGGAAAGTTCTGACCTAACTCTTGATGTACGTCTAGGTATGAATTCTACAAAAACTGATTGATCATTGGAAAACAACATTTCATTTCTTTTTGGTCTGTGAGGTTAGAATTCATCCAAATTCTGCACACTTAAACTAAGTATCTTTTCAAAATCTTCGATGGTTGAGATGTTTACCCAAATACAATTTGAACATTAAAAGATTTAGTAAATTCTCTATTTGTTTAGCTTCTAACTACGTCTAAGATAACTACCTAATATTCCCAATTCTAAAAGTGCTGGAAGCGAACAGTTAATTATTTCACTGTCAACAACTACAACAACAAATCACTTGAACTTCTATTAAAACCAAGTAAAAGCCATTTCAGTTTTAAAAGTAACTCCAAATTTTCATAAAAAGGAAATCCAATTGTCAATGTTTACAAATTTAGACGTTTCTGTCAAAATGTTGCACACAGAGTAGGCAATTTTTGGTGTATAAAAATGTCCCTAAAAAGTACATTCCTCCACACAATTCGTTGGTACAGTCCCAAATTTCGAGCCAAATTTGACATTTGGACCACACTATCAATTGGTATGACATATAGGAAACCGAACACTACGTTTGGCGTATTGGAGACGTGTATTAAAAGTGACGTTAGTTTAAATTTTGACGGGTATGTTAAAATGTTTAAGCCCAAAAATAAGAACAGCAGCTGTGCACAAGCGGTAAGTATCAGTCTATCATTTAAGTTAACGCCTGTTTGTTCACTTAAAAGAAGAAATGAATTGATAAAATTTAAATTGTTCTCGCAAGTCCAGGACTTTTTTTTCGCTTCGAATGGACATACATCTACTTCGGTTATGTGTGGAACTCAATCCTTATCAACTAGGGAAAAGTCAGTGGGACCAAATTCTTGCTGACATAAGGGAAACTTTTAATGTTCAATTTATGTCCAGAACATTAAAAGAGGGATTGGTGGAAAATATCAGCAGGAACAGTTGACATATAAGTAAGCTTTAAACAAGAAATTACATAAAAAAAAGTTACAAATGATATTTTCATAAGTAATATAACGAGTGGGCTCGAAATTGTCGGAAATTTTTCCGACAGACGAGTAGTTTTTTCGACGATCAATTGCACGAGTGAGCAAAGCGAACGACGATCAATTGCACAAGTGAGCGAAGCGAACGAGTGCCAATTGTCCGGAAAAACAAACTACGAGTACTGGAGGAAAAATTTCCCACAATTTCGAGCTCCCGAGTTATATTCGTCATGAGAATTCAACGAACTGACAAGCAACTGACAGCTCGCGTGGTATTTTCCGCGTGAAATTTCCAGAAAAAGTTTGTTGTGATTGGTTGATTTGAAAAAATTAAAGTCTCTGATAGGTCGAACCTATGGTGAGTTGAATTCTCACATAAAAATCACTTAGAACCTTATAATTCTCACGTCGCGAATAAATACTAAAATGCGTTGTTCTATATTTGGTTGCAATAGTGACAATCAGGGAAACTATGCTGAAAAGAATATCATTTTTTTTTAGATTTTCCAAAGCCAGTGTGACAAGAAAATTGTGGGTGATTTCGTGTTTGATTCGTCGGTTTGATTTTTTAATTTAGAAAATGCCAGAATATGTTCAAAACAGTTCTGTACAGAGGACTATGAGAGAAACTTAATATACGAACTGTAATAGTTATTTACAGTCGCGTGTGGTAACTTACATTTTACAGCGCGAAATCAGTTTGAAGCACGACGGCGTAGCCGGAGTGCTTTAATGATTGAACGCTGTAAAATGGTTAACGCACAAGAGTTGTATTAAACTTTTTGGCCGAAAAATTTTAATTTAAATAATTGGGTTTTTCAAAATTCATGAGAACTGTCACATCTGGCATTTGTAAATTTCATCATCTGTCAATTCTGTCAATTTTGTAGTTGGTGCACAAAAAGTACACAAGATGGCGCTGTATAAAAAAGTTTTAATATTACTTTAAAAATAGAAATATTGTCTTAATTGAGATATTAATTTAGGTAGATTCCACTTTGGTGATCAATCTTCATTATGGTAAAGTGATTTTAATTTATAAACGCATCTGAAGAGCAGACGATTTGGGCAATTTTTACCGCACGGCGTGTGTAAACGTCCAGGGCGCTTGTAAATCAAGTGTTTCCGAAGATGTCAATTGAATGTTAATTTGACGTTTACAATTCATGAGGCCAAAAAATTATTTACCAAAGAAGGGAAGAAAATTAAAAGACGAAACTGTTCCTTCTTTATATCTTCCTAAAGGAAAATCACGCAAACCTTCAACAGCATGGAAAGAAAAAGCGTGCAAAAGAGATCAAGCCAAATTTGTGAAAAACATAATTGAAACGGAGTAAGTTAGTAACTCATCGCTAATAATTTTCTTACATTACTTTAATTTCTTTTTATTTATGCAAAATATGAGGCCATTATTTGCTGAAAAGTAGTAATTAATCAAACAATTTTTCTTTGGTTGTATTCTTTATAGTTTTTTCAGTTTTCTTTAATCAAACTTTTATAGGGAACTTAAGATCGACAATAACACGACGGCAACGTTTAAATTTACACTTTCACCTAATAAAGAAAATCAGTTTTTTTTTCAGAAATCATTTTTGTGTTGGCATGTTTTTGCATGTTGTCAAATAATCAAATAAACTTTACTTTTTGTTTCGATAGCGTAAACACAGACTTCGAAAATGACTTGACAGCAGAAGTCGATTTATTTAAAAGCGAAAATCAATAACTTTAGAAAAAAATTTAGAATTAATAAATTAAATTCAGTTTTAAAAGAAAGAAGAAATAAGATAAAAAGGAAGAGGGAATTTGTGAAAATTAATTTTATTAAGTTTGCTTTTGTAGCTTCTGATTTCTTTTTTCTAGCTTGATAAAACTTTTTTTAAACTTAATTTATTGTTTTTTTTTGATCTATGAAATGAGGGTAAAGAAGTACAGCATGGCTTACCAATTTCTGCAGATTAAAAGAAAAATGATATGTTATGTTGACAATTTAAATTTTAAAAATACGTAATTTGAAATTTTTTTCGGATTATGGTTTCGAGGAGTTGCAATAAATACCATAATTACATCAAAACCAAAATATTTTATTTCTACATCTGAAAAAATCACACCCTTGATTAGTGATTTCATTATTCTAAACTGATATATCTACGCTCGTATGCCTTATGAAATGTTTAGAACCTCATTTCAACTAAATTTTCACAAGCGACAATTATTTGGACTGTCCTGATCCGTAAATCTATAAGCCCTCACTTGTTTTAACTGTCTTCATTCAGCATTAAAATAGAAAACGAATTTTAAAGTGTTCCTTAATTAAATCAATGTTGGGTAAAACATTGTTTTTAATAATATTATTTAATAACACGAATATAACACTTTCATTCCTGCTTTTAAGCACCGTACAATGGCAATTCTTCCAACTGCTACTCTCCGAGTGACGTCACTGCGCGAGCTGGACGCGTTCGGGTTGCCTGAGTATCATATCTTAGAAATCTTTATACCATGCTTCAAGTTACTTATTACGTGGATATGTCTGGTTAAGTTTCACTAATATCCAAAAAAAATTCAATTCATAGAACGAAATTATAAATTCAAATCCTCAGGTAATAACTGATCAAATCCACAAAAATACAGACCTGTCGGTTATTTCAAAAGGGTAAATCCACTCACAGAGATAAGAAACGTACATACCTGCATTCATTCCCGCTTGTTTTCATACAATGATTCTGTAAATTTCAATGCAGGAAATAAATTGATTCATCTACATTTATCGCCATTTTTATTAAAATTAATCCACATTTATATGTGTTATTTACCTTATTAACATTATGATAAAAAATTTGTGTTTAAATTAAAAGAATTGGAGTAATTAAATCTGTTGGTTATCATCAAATGTAGCAGTTCGTGTGGTGGTTCGGCGTTTCAACCAGCTTGTCCGCCCGAATCGGAACAGAGGATTGTAAGCCAAGGGTGCAATAGGATTTGCAAATTTTCTGACCGCAAAATATGGTGCTCAAATTCCATCGTAAATCAAATTCTGTTCTTTCTAGAAGGGACCGTGGAAATGAGGGTTAAGCGTTACGGAATAACCCCGTAAGTAGTGTTAGGATTTATTTTATTTGCTTAATTTTTAAAAAAAATTAGAAAAAAAATTAATAAATGTCAGCCGTTCCTGGGGTGATCTCTCGGTCTATCTAGGAAATAATTTATGGCAAGGTCCTTTACAACCTTGAAACCACTGATAATGTTTGCGGTAATCGTTATTGCAGGGCCATAATAACGAGTCCCAACTTGGAAAAGTATATCACTGTGCATTTCAGTTTTTAATATATCTCAAAAATCACCTAGCTTGTTTCATTTTTACAATTAGTATTGTCAATATAATTTTAAATTACGAAATGGCAAGTTCTGGGAGTCCTTCGTGCTTACGAAAACGCCTGACGGCGAGTGAAAAGGGTGTCGTTCATATTTTCGGTAAAAATTTCTCATATTTTTGGCGCACCTATTTGAATTGCATGCTTTACAGATTAGTGTCACCCAGGCTTGAAAAATCATTAAGTGTATAGTTGAGAGGAACAAGCCCGCAACATCTGCTCAAACTGGAGGAAAGAAGCAGGCAGAAATAATTAATGACTTTTTTCTACTCCTGTTATGGTAATCTATAAATTACAAACGGTTGTCCTTCTAAGTAAATCCATGGTTACACACACTGCAATGTAATGACCAGTGGGTAATATACAGGTTGACCCAGAACTCACGTCTAGCTGAAAAAGGGCGGATGCCGACAGCAATCAGGACGCCAAAAATGCAATTTGTTTTGTCCTGATGTGCATTAAAATCGAGAAATTGCTTAACGAAACTGACCAATCCCAGACGCTCAAGCACAAATAATATTAACGTTGCTAGGTTTCATAATAAAATCCTAAAAAGGAAAATTGATTTGGTCCACTACATTTTTATAACTGACATCTAATGTCAATTTGACAGATAAAAACCACCCAATGACGGTTCTATTAAGAACTCTTTTATTGCAACAAGAAACAGAACAAGGCACATGATGTAATAGTTAAATCAAATGCTTGAACAAACCACCATTATTTTGGACACACAGATGAGCTCTTCTAACCAAACTTTGACATGGTACGGGTGCCGGTGATCTGTCGCAAGAATTTTTTGTACAGATTTTCCGATTTCTAACTGGCGTGCCACAGTTCAGATATTTTGCGTGGAGTGTTCATCAACCGCTTCCAAAACGGCTTCTTCATTTTCATCAGTTCTGGCCTGTCTTGGTGCTCCACCAACTTCGCGCCGATCTGTTTATAACTGATCAGTGTGTCCAGCCCGAGAAACAACAATAAGAATCGTTTTGTTGTCCGGATAATAATCACGACCTGGAAAACGTCCTCGGTACGTTCTTGCTGCTAATACTAATTTCGATAGCACTCTTCAAAAATAAGACGTATTTCGAGGCATTCTGCCGCCGAGTACTCCTGAACTGTTTTAGGATATTTGTTAACACCAAACACCAACTAGGAAACCACCAAGCGAGGGAAACCAAAAGAAACGCCGATTCACACTCCACTTGGATTTTCACTGTGTCAGTTGTCCGCCAGGTGTGTCTCTTGTCATTCAACGCTCGTCAACCAGTAGTCTTCAACCCTCTAGTCAATTTCTAAAGTACGCTAAGCCGTTTCTGCACACTAAGTTCAATATGAGTTAGATTTATTGAACCCTGTCATTCTAACGTCAGTGAAATTTATAGTGGACCAGATTGTTCATACAAAATTCAAAGGAGAAAATTTAAACTCGTTTCTTAGCAACACGCCAGTGTATCCTCCAGACCATCTCCACGCGGCCTTGTGATTGGTCAACTTTGTCATGTCTTTTCTCAGTTTCTGTTGAAGCTGGAACTTTTTTTTCAGCAATTTACACATTCACACCTTTTCCCGATATCCTCGGTTTTCGGCTAGGCATGAGTTCTGGGACACCTGTATATAATTACATAATAGTACAGAGGAATAGCAGTTGCTGTGGATGTCATAAAAATTTGTCAAAATTGACATTTGCAATTTGTCTTTGTATACTTTATCATGATGAGTGACTCCGAGTGTGAATTGCAAGCTACGCCCCCCGAAATTGCAGTACATGCAGTTATTGCAACTGATGATCTGACTCCGAAAAAGTCAAAAGAGCGGTACGACTCGGTGTACAGAGACAATCGGATGGATTCAAGAGTAAAAAATCAAAAATTCTAACGGCTCAAGAAATTAATACTTTTCTGAACGATGCTCCTGATTTAGAACATCTGTTTACAAAAACAGTCCTGATTATTGGAATTACTGGGGCTTGCAGGACACAAGAACTGAAAAAATGAGACTCGCAGATATAGAAGATTCAGAATCAAACCTTATAGTAAAAATACCTGATAGCAAAACTAAAATATCTCGATCGTTTGTGATTTCCGGACAATTAAGTCACTTTTGCAAGAAGAATATAAATCTTCGGAAACAAATACAGAATCATAATATTTCTCAATTATTCTTAAATTATCAAAAAGAAAAAAGGAGTAGGCAAGTGGTAGGAATAAATAAATAGGCTGATGTCCCGAAGAAAATAGCCCAATACTTAGGTTTGCTAACACCTGAACTCTATACTTGCCACTGCCTTAGAAGAACTTCTGCTACAATTTTGGTTGACGCTGGAGGTGACTTGTTTGCATTGAAAAGACACGGAGGATGGAAATCCTCAGCGGTTGCAGAAAGATACGTCGATGATTCAATGGCAAATAAGACTGCAACTTCCAAAAAAATACTGGAATCGGTAGGACTAGCACAAGTTCAAGACGGGTTACCTTCTACATCCATAGCTACTTGCACTACATCTGTGAATTTCAGCGAAATAGAAACTGCTACGGATGAAGCAGAAACTTCCACAAATTGTTTCGCGTTGAATACTCAGCTAACCAAATCTCTTGCACCATTTATAATAAAAAATTGTTGTACTATTAATTTGAACAAATAAAAATTTTCAAGGTTGTTCATAATTTATGAAAATTGTTCTTTGTTTTTTTTATGCTTATTATAAATATTTCAATTGCCAATATTTAATAAAAATCATGTAAAATTCGACTTTAGTTGTAATTTATCGAAACAAAAATTAGCAGGTTGCGATAAAGGAAGTCGTAGAAAAAGTATAGTACGCGACTCGGGGGTAAAGCCAATTACGCTCTCGTGGAATTATTGCGGTCGGCTTCAATTCGCGCACAATTTTTTCCCTCGTGGATATTTGGCCTCTTACCCCACACGTTGCATAATATACTATTACTTTAGAGTAAATTTCACAAACAATTTTTGAGTTTCATAAAAATAATGTACATTTTACTCTAGACGATTTGTTTGATCATGCAAAAAAGCATTAGATTTCCAATATTCTAAAACTACAATGTGGAGGATTTTAAAAAAGATGGGGTATAAATATCTTAAATGCAACGGCAGAAAAATTTTAACCCGATTTTAATCGCGAAAAAAATCACGTTTTTACGAAAATACCAGCAATATCAAGCGTCAACAGAAAAAGTAAGTTTTGTCTATTTGGATGACGACAGTGACCTTAGAGGAAACCCATCTCGTGTGAAACAAGAGGGTGCTCGATTCACTGTGTTGATGCAGGATGCGCATCTGAAGATTTTCTCGATGGCTGTGAATTTTTCCTCGATAGTAAAATTCGGCATCGAAAGTACCATAAGACAATAAATCAGGATGTTTTCAAACGTTGAGTGGAGGACCAATTATTGCCAGCAGTGAGACGGCTTGAAGGGTTATTATAATGTGGGTTGTTATAATGGATAATGCCCCATATCACTCGCCAATAATAGATAAGTCACCCACGTTAAGATCCAGCAATTCTGCAATGCAACAGTGGTTGACAGAAAATGGTGTGTTCTTCAACGATGGGTTCACCAAAAAACAACTTTGGGACCTGACAGAACCTCTGACCAGAAACCGCTCTTAAAAGTATATTGTTGATACTTTACTGGAAGAATCCGGAGCAGAAACTCTTAGACTACCTCCATACCATTGCCAGTACAATCCTATAGAAATGCCATGGTGTAAGAGTTACTACAACAAACATGTCCGTGAAAAAGTTTTAAATAAAAACAGGCGAAAAATGACAGAATTATGTGAGGCATTGTGAGGATCTGATTAGAAGCGACTAGGTGAAATGTATGGGTGAGTTTACAAGTTTTCAAAATATTCCTCGAATTATAATTTCACTAACTGAATCAGATTCTGATTCAGAATTTTCTGATTGTGATTATGCAGCTAGTAAAATTACGAATGTATCAGAGAGAAGTTTGAATGAAAGTTTAACGAATGTTGATGATTTGATGACTGACAATGAAATGAAATAGATCAGATTATGGGGTCTGAAAAAATAATAATATGTGTGACTGAAGATAAAAGCGTTTAGATGAAATTTACTTTTTTAGACGTTTGATACTACCTTGGGAGAGCGTCTTCTTGCGGCGGTATTTCAACGCATCATCGACCAGGTCGTCGGACATGATCTTGAACCATTCGTATTTCAATATCGACTTGATCATCTTCACCCCGTCCTTCGAGCAACATATGGACATTCTAGGCAAGGTCCTCCATCGGTTGTCGAATGCCAATTTAACCCTAAACCGAAATAAATGCAAATTCTGTCGTTCGTCATTAAAATATCTGTGGTATGTCATGGATAATCGCGGGTTGCATGTCGACCCTGGGAAGGTATCGGCTATTGTGGATATACTTCGCCCCCAAACTGTTCGTGATGTTCGACGCTTCTTAGGTATGTCCTCGTGGTATCGGCGTTTTATTTCGGATTTCGCATCACTCGTAACGCCCCTGACAGACCTCTTGAAGAAAAATCGACGCTTTGAATAGGCGTCTACTTGTAAACAATCGTTCTTGAAAGTTAAGGAGCTTATGATTTCGGCCCAATCCTATTGTCACGTTGGCCGAAAATTGAAGGTCTCACTTTTAACAATAACAATTCATTCAGCGCTATGAACACTCTCGATAATCCTTACTTATTGCACTTTATAATACTTCCAATTACTTGCCTATTTACATCCTATCGCTATTGCCTTGTACAGTATGTCCCCTGATTGAGTTCACAAGAGGAAAAAAAATCGTTATTTTTAATTTTACAAAAAAATGACAAAGGAATAATACTTTTTTATTTTAAAATAAATAAATCTTTAATTAAAATTTTAATATTATCAAGCTGTATTCTTAAAATCGGAAAAAATAACGAAGAGCTTTTTTATTAACTACTTACACATTATTGGCTAAATTTTCCTTTCATCTTTAACGCACTATTTGATATTGTGAATCCACAGCCTGCTATTATTTAAATACGATTACAAAATTTAATAGACAAAAATTGCTTGCATTACAATATTATTTGTTTAAAGCGATTACCTTAAGATGTTTTTACCTGAAAAACTATGCGGCAACATTGCACACGCATACAAATAAATGTTTTAATCACAATAGCTTCAAACCTTTCAATCGAATGACACCTAAACTGTCAGAATTGTGAATTAATAATGTTCACAAATAATGAATACGCTGACATGTATTTGGTGCCGGGTGAGTGCCGAAGCAATGCTAGATATCCATTAAGAAGGCATCCAAGCAGCGATGTTTTAGACGGTTAGATCAGCGAATACGGAAGACAGGGAGCGTAGTACCGGAAGGAGCATTATATCGGGATCGAGGGCGCCCCAGAACAACAAGAACACCTCAAATGAAAGAAACCGTTTTAGACTTAATAGAAGAAGATTCAAGAACATCATGTCGTGCCATTGCTAATATGTTGGATACCTCGTCTAGCGCAGTCAGCAGAATTGTTCGAGATGAGCAACTCCATCCTTACCATTTCACAAAAGTGCATGCGTTATTGCCAGGAGATTTTGTAAGAAAAGAAAATGTTTGCAATTGTTTGCTGCAACAGGTTGTAGCCTAATTTAGATAGTGGTGGCTACAGCCTGGCAGCTTTTTGCCGAAAAGCGACAAAGCGTGCGGTGGTACTGGCTATGAAGTAATAAGAGAAGAAGGCCAATCTTTACCTAGTCAAAGAACACTCCAAAGACGAATTCAACATCTTAAATTTCTCCCTGGTATTTTAAATGATGTGTTGATTGCCCTAAAACCTAGAGTAGAGTTGATGACGGAGGAAGAGAAACACTCTTGTATCCTCATTGATGAAATGGCCATTACTCGCAAGTTCGATTATGATCCTAACAGTGGCTTGGTTTTGGGAAAACCTACTATCCCATCTTCCAGTGGTGGCTTTGAAGAAATTGCTTGCCATGGTCTAGTTTACATGCTAGCGGGGGTCACATCAAGATGGAAACAAATTGTTGGCTACAAGTTTACGGGTCATTCTTTTAATGCCGAAGTAGTCAAAACAGACAGAGAAAATTTGGTTCACCAATCAGAATTTTTGGGTTTGAAAGTGTACATGGTTATCACCGACATGGCAGGCCAAAACCAAGCCATTTGGAAACTATATAATATCAGCGCACGTAGACATGCAGAAGTGCATGGCCACATAGCACATCCGACTTCAAGTCAACTATTATATTCAATTAAAACATTCACTCCCCACACAAACAGTTGACATAGAACACATTAAGATGTTATTGGCAATAGACAACCGCCTAGAATTAAAATTAGCCCCATAACGTAAAAGACATCTGTGTAAAACCCACGCATTTTGAAAAGATGAAAGTCAGTTTGGCATTCCGACTTTCACCACGATGTGTCAGCTTTAAAATATTGTGTCGAAAGACAATTATTACCGAATGAGGTTATTACCGACCACGGCTTGGTTTTGCGAAACCATGCATAAATGGTTTAAAATTATTACAAGCCGGACGAAGACTTTTGCATTGTCAGAAGGTAATATTCCAGTTTATGATGAAACCCTCAACTTCCTGCGAGACGTTATCGACCTATTTTCCGAAGCACAGATTGGAATTAAAAATGTATGGAAACCAGTACAAACTGGGATTGTGTTAGCTACAACCAATGCCATTATGCAGGGCCCGTAAGGAAGCTTGGTTAAACAAAAATTACCCCGGAAGATGGATAGGCAGAGGAGGGCCGTTTCAGTGGCCAGCGAGATCGCCCGACCTTACGCCTCTGGACTTTTTCGTCTGGGGCCATATAAAGTCTACCGTATACTGAACACCGGTGCCAAACCAAGCCGTTTTAATAAACAGAATTTTTGAAGCAGCTGGTGCCATAAATAAGGAAATGCTAGACAGGATGCAAGCGAACATAATTCGGCGAGCAGATATTTGCAGAAATCAACACGGGCAAAACTTTGAACAATTGTAGTAATGTTATGAGTTTTTTTAATTTCAATTTATTTGACATTGACATAAAAAGGTAGTTTGTATTATTCTGTATTATTTCTATAAATATAACATAATTTGCACCTATGTATTGTTGTTATTTTATTTATTGATACTGAAGAGGTTGCCAAATTTAGTCTTAAAAGAAGGTTAATATCTTTGCCTATGAACAACATTTTTTTTTTTCACATTTCTTTAACACTATTTTACCTATATTTTACAATGTTGTGATAAGTTGTTCCGCGAATTTTAGGATACCCTGTATACCAGGAATATTAAATTACAAAAATCCGAAAATATTAACTTTAAGAAGACTTACCAATTAATGGCACCCCTTTCACCCCTTGGACAGTCAGAAACAGTAAGCAACCAGCCTAAACAGGCGTTCACCTAGCATCTCCAGATCTCTACAATAAAAACAAGCCTTTTATTTCCGGACTTTATGATATTTTGTTGGCTTTTTACCTTAAGAACCTTAATCTTGAACTATCTGAAGCAGCCCCCTAACCGAAACATGAGTTGATACAAAATTTAAATTGTCGTGTCTCAACGACCGGTGGTGTTTTGGTAGAAATTGCAACGCCATTTTCACGTTTTAGCTTCGTAAAATAAAAACGCGGAAAATTGGTGTAACGCAAAGATAAATAGTGAGGTTAGCGACCCGCTTGTGGTCTTGTGGGGCACATAAAACACTAATTGCACATACAGGTTACGGCACTTGCCTTCTTTTGGCAGTTTTGGGGGCTACTGAAGTCACTTTACACAAATTAAACATTCTTTTGATGTTAATTCTCTAACACAACCACGAGCCACGACCTCAACGGCACGCTGCCCATTTTGTGATCAAAATCACCAAAAGAGGGCTCTGCCCAAATCGCCAACTCTATAAAATTTAAAATAAACTACACATGTCTAGTTTGCTCTTAGTTTTTATTTCAATTACACAAAATAACATTAATAAATTTAAAAAAATAAACAAAATAATAAATTCTAAAACAAATTAACAAGTTTAACATACTTATAAAGTACGTTTTTTTTAAAAACCACTAACACCGCAATCTTCTCCTGCATTACAACTGGCAACGTTGCCTAGGGAGCTTTTTGGTGAGAAAATAGCTGTCAAATTTTTGACATTTCTGAAAATTAGGCGTGTTTTCGTTAAAAACGTTTCTTCTACAGTCTGTTGGATTGCAAATCAAATGATTTAATAGTGAAACGACTCGGCACAGCCTGAAAGACCGTTTTGTGTAATCAAATTGTAAATTAGGCAGCTAACCTATTTGATTTTATCACCAAAAAGTCATCATCGACGACATAGAAGCTAATCGTCCTGCGCAAGTTTGCCAAAACTTGCTTAATTCTTATTTAAATCTCTCTTTTGGAATTTACCTTTGATTAATTCTTAACTAATGTGAGATGTTGATACACTAAACTTTGGCAACGTGTTACCCTCAAAAATCGTTTTTTAATTTTCCCCTAATTTTCTCCCTAAAGAATGGAAAGCCGGTTTTACACTCAAGAATTTTAGAAAATTTACACAGGAGAGTAAACTGCTAGTAATGAACTGGACTTTACATACATAATGGATGCTTTTCTACCTTACGGTGTAGAGAAACAAGTTTAACAATGAACAAAATACAAAAATTAATATTCAAATGAAAAAAAAATATGTTTACTGTAGAATTATAAATCGCTTCCAATAACATCTACAAGTTTATCTAGCTCAGTTTCATTTGCTTCGCAATTTTTATAAACAACCTTGCTATTAAAGAAAGTAATCATTTCATCTCTTGGAATAAAATTATTACAGCATATTTGACGATTTAAACAATAGATTTTTGTTAAAATTATCGCCTTTAACGTCGCCAATGACATACGGTTTCTCAGTTCACATTTAACGGTGTTCATTATTGAAAAAACTCTCTCTACAGCAGCATTACTTAAAGGAAATGTTAGTAAACGTAAAACGACAGTAGCAATTTTTTTTTAAATTTGCTGGCCTGCTTCATCTACATATTTTAAAACAACTGGTCAAAATAATAAAATGTTGTTCGGAACTTCTCCTCCAAATTTCTCATTCCAATTTACCAAATTTAATTTTTACCACTGATTAATCCAAACCATTGACGTCCACGCCAAAAATTAATTTTTGAAGAGGTAAATTAGAAAAAGTAATTTGTTGTTGTTTATTTAAACAACATATCGGGCTTAACAATCTAACGTTAATTAAATTTTTAGATTTGATGGCATCCTGTCAATAGATAAAGTTAATAACGTTTTTAAAAAAATTAAAACATTTCATTTTCATTTCGTGTTTATCCTGTTCGTTAATTGTAATTCTACCTCAGTAACCTATAGAATTTTAGCAATATGTAGTACAAATCGAATTGTGTACAATAATTAAGATCGAAATAATGTACTCGTCTTGATAAGATAAACCTTAGAAGAACTTTCCTAACGACCGCCATTTTGATGTGTTGCCGTCAGGACTTTTCAGTGATCCAAGGTTGCAATTATATTGTCACATTTGTCTCTTACTCAATTTAATTACAGTAGAACTTCGATTAATCGTATCTCGATTAACCGAGTTCGCGATTAACCGTGCCCACTCAATCCAATTGGGACAATGATAGCGACGACGAAATTTTTGATGTTAGAAAAAAAATCAGCCAAGTCAAGCAATGGAAGCAGTTGATGATCTCCTGAACTTCTGTGAACAGAAAAATTTTGATTTTCATGGCATCCTCAGTTTAGGAAAAATTAGAACTGACGTACGAAAAATAATGTCAAACAAAAAGTTGTTTCAATTAACCGTGCTTTTCACTTATGCATGCGACTTATTTCTTCTATTATTCCGTAAAATCGAAGTTTCACTGTATATGTGTTTACTTTAACTTTTCAATTAGAATCAATAAGTTTAGTTTAGTTAATCTTTTTGTGTGAACATGTCACGGCTGTGACATGGAAAGGACACTCTATCAGTAAGAATACTAAGTGATTTATTTATGCGGTTTACACAATAATTCTGACGATTGCAGACATTTGATTGGCAGAAAAACGATCACGTCACTTTAACATGACGTTAAGAATTTAATCAAAATTAAAGATTTAATTTAGCTTCTGTAAAATTTATTCATTGTTCGAAGTTAATTTCATTTTTTTTAGATTTGTGTAAACTTTTTTTTTATGTTATCATCTCGCTGCGTTCAGTAACTTGCCTCCAACTTAAAAATAAGTTACTTTGCTTCCTTATCGTACAAGCCCATCACGACTCCAGCTTTCTCGAAACGCATAATACCCTTGGAACGGTGTCATCTGTCGTTGCTTTTAGTTTTTTTAAGCGACAAAATGCAGAGAAAAACTTTAACTAAGTATATCAAATATTCATGTTTGATAAAAATTTTTATTCGAACATTAGAAACTCATTATGTCTCCATTATTCACGGCAAGATCGAAAGACTTAGGGTGAGTCGTGGCTCAAGTTCTGAAGAAACGAGTCCAGTTATGGAAGGTATTGCTAATTTTTGTTTGCATTAACTACTCACTTATTTCAGAGTGTAATTTCATGAAAATTTGGCGATTCTTATCGGATGAAATTTTTGAAATGAAATATTCCCGACTTTTACTCTCTGCAGTGAAAATCATCTTGGTATTGTCACTTTTGATTCAAATGTACTTATTTTTGTTCTACTTTGACCTTCAATATTTTGTTCAGTACAGCACTATATACTTTACCATTTTATATGTAAGTTGTAAATTGCAAAATTTTGGGCTTTTATCTACAGAATGTTTTTCAGTGTACATTGTGTTTATTTTCTAAATCAGTCACTGACAAAATGGTAACCAGAGAATTACCACATTTGCAGTTGTGGAAATTTGAAGACGCGCCTATGAGGATTAATAAAAAACTCAGAAAACACACTTTTCGGGTTTTGATTTACATGATTTTTTGCGTCACGTGTGGGGTGCTATTTACGGTAGCATTGAATATACCGACTAGAGATGATCAACAGTTTATCTATTTCTTCTCTCTGATGTCTATTTGTTTTGGAAAATGGGTACTTATTAAAGAGTTTTTTAGTATTCCCTCACTTCCAAATAATTTCAGGCTGATATTGCAATTTGGTCAGGCAAAACAGTTGTAGTACCAATATGTATTTACGTCGGGATTACCATTCCAGTTTTCAGTATTTTGTATATCTTTGAGCACGGAAATTTACAAGTAAAAATGCTACTTTATTTTGCCCGAGCGTTAGACTCTGGATACAAAATCTTCGATGATTCTATATACCAAAAGTGTGTTGAAAACAACTTAATTCAATTTGCAAAGTACCACATTCTATTTTCCAAGTATGTAAATTCACTGGTTTTATTTTTTATATCAGTTTGTTTAGACATGCGCAGACAATCTTACGACACACTGAAAGTTTTGTACTCCCTTTCTACATCATTGGTATAATTGAAGTGGCCAATGTTGCTCTGTTCTATTTTGCGGTAAGTTAGCAGAATAGTGCTGCAAATTTTTCTTATAAAGTATTCTAGTTTGATGGTTCAGTATCGACACAATATTTTCGCCTAATAACTTTAGGCATGGTCGCTGCCTTAACGGTAGGAGGATTCGCCGAAGTCGGGCAAAGAATCGAAAACATTGTAAGTTTGAAATGGTACTGTTTCTTCTACTTTAATTTTTCAAAGTCTGTCGAAATTGTAGAAGGACTGAATGAGGTAGAATGGTACCACTGGAATGAAAAAAATAAGAAGATATACTTGATTTGCCTGATGAATGCAGCACGTGTGCTTAAAATTAAATCTTCAGCTAATATTTCACCCAACTATAACATGTCAATACTAGTAAACTTTTACCATTTTGTGTCATTTTTACTAATTCTTTTTTTTTAGTTTATACGTTCATTTTTTTCGGCCTTTTCTGTCTTTTATAATCTGAAGAAGAACTGATTAGGATCATGTTTAATTGTTTGATGTAGTTATTGGACATAGTATATTACATAGTAAACGCCGGCACGGCATCTCTACAGCTAATGCGAGTTGTGCTATGAGGTTTCGGCGTGATAGCTGTAGATACATTGTATTTTGCCTTTATGAAAAAAATATTATGCGTTTCTTAGTTGAAATGATTATTGCAACTTTTTGTAGTGGCATATTAAAAATAAGACGCAGCCAATTTTTACAGAAAAGGTACACTTTGAAGGTATACTTTAAACTTCACTGCAAATATCAAGTAGTTTACTTTAGAACGTGAAATTTATGGTTTTTCTTGCAGAATTATAGACCACTCTCCTGCACCACGTTTAATAAAATAAATGTTTTTTCAGATGTGTTTTTGTTGTTATTACGTTATAATAATCCCTGAAAGCTTCATTATCAATACGGTCTCAAATCACTGCACCAAAAGAATATCTGCTCTATTTCTGGGAGTTCCAGAACACACAGAAATCTATGTAACGCAAAAAAATATGTAAAAAGATCAATAATAAGTATTGATATTTGTACTATAAATGAGAGAAATTCTAAAGCATAAGCGAGTGACCAAATCTCAGGTATGAAAGTGGACGTTTTATCTACGGCGGTTTACGGCGGCAAAAACGCAAAATTTTGTTATAACTTGACAGGTAAGTATAGTATAATTATATTTTTCTACAAGGTGTTTATAAATGTTTCTAGCATCAAGGGTGGCTCTGGAATTCCTGCCATGCACTATTTTGCCGCTTTGGTTTTATAGTGAATATAACTATCTTGAAAATTATTTACAATGTTACTTGCGTCAACGAAGTTTCAGTTACAGTTTTGTGTCCAAGTTTTTGATTTTCAGGTTTTAAACCACAACTAGAATTGAATCACTCCACAGGGAGAAATGGCAAAAGCTTGAACTGCGACAGTCTGGGCTATTTATTGATGGACCAGACTTAAAACGCAGTGAAGAACTATTGAAACTCTGTAGGAAAGACCTCAAAATATTAGTGGGACTGTTTACAGGACAATGTCCCCTTAACAAACACATGCACACAATCGGTCTTAAGACTGACGACATGTGTGGAGCGTGTATGGAGGACACGGAAACTCCACTACACATATTATGCCTCTGTCCAAATTTTTCTGAACTGAGGAAGGAACATATGGATTTTCATATTTTGCAACCATCTGAGATTCGGGAAGCACCCATAAAAAGAGCATCCTGGCGTTTGCAAAGACAACAGGGCTCTTATAGGTCGCCCCGTAAACGAGGATTGCACACAATGGGTCAATAGACCTCAGCGTGCGGCTCTTAAAGGGTCTCCTCGGAAACAAAAAAAAAAACACAACTAGATCAGTTTATTTCTCAAAACTGACTGTGCTCTATGTTTGAGGTTAAATGCAAATGTCAGTTGAAAAATCGAAACCCACATTTGTAATGAACGGCAAGTTTCTTTGACATTTCATAGGCACCCTTGATGCTAGAAACATTTATAAACACCTTGTATTTCGGTTTTGTGCAGCTGTTGCAAACTAACTCAAAACAATACTACAATGAACAATTTTGTAGCATCAAAAATGGCAACAAATTCTCTATGACAAGTAGAACATATTACACATTTCTGAATCAAGAAAATAATATCTTCTAAATTATGAAAAAAAATATGGATGTCAATTTAAAATAAGAAAGTTGAGTATCGCCCAGAAGATACTAAGACATTTAGAAAATTTTTAAAATCATCAGTTTATAGGCAATTAAAAACCATTTAATTTGTTTTTTAAATTTTTAAAATCGGTTCATAAATAAAAATTCTACAACGCCTGCCTTTTTAAAAAAATTACCCTGTATATACTTCAAAATTCAAAAATTGCCGCTTGGACTATGGGTGTTTAACTTTTATAAATTGTTTTTCTAAAAAGATAGTATAAACTTTAAATGTAAAATATTTCAAAAAAAAGAATTAAAAAATTCAGTGCAATGCGTCGGGGCATTTCGGTCATTTCTTAACTCTTCATTTGTCAAAAGTTAAGTGGTGGTATTGAATAGAGTTTTTGAGCTTTTTTGACCGTTTGTTATTTTCACTTCCACGTTCTTTTCAGTTAAATCTTGTTCTATTTTGTAGTACAGTAGAACCTCGATTATCCGGACCTCTATTATCTGAATGCTCGATTATTCGGATCACCGATTGAAAAAAAAAAACACGTGGTGAAAAATTTTCTGTTATCGCTTCAAATTAGTGGTCTCACGGCGAGAAAAAATGCGTGCCTAAGAGTTACTTGGTATTGAGCGAATCCGAGACGCGGCCGCCATTACAAAAAAAAATTGTACCTATCAAACAATTACAAAATATTAATAAAAAACATATATAATATTTGTATTTACATGTTTAACTTTTATAATAATCCAAGTTTTGCATTATTTGTTTGAATTATTATTTCTATTAGTGGGCGACTGGATCGCAAGGTCTTCTTTTAGTATGGACAAGTTAGTTGAATGTACTGTCAACGTCGGTACTTTGTATAATTATCTTTCCGTGTTGTTCCTTCATATGTATACAGGGTGTTATGGAAATGAGTACACAAAATTAAACTGGTAAGAGAACTCACCATACGCAACAACTTTTCTTAATAAAAAAAAATTGCAAAATGCTTTCGTTTTCGAATTAAAAATCAATGAAAATTTGTTGAGAAAAGCGTTACCCGCCTAGGATACTAACCTTCGTCTATGCGACAAAAACCATTGCTTATTGAAGTTAGTGTTCTCCCAATTATCGCTGGATTTTGGCGAATTGTTTCAGCCACAACATTTACACGTTCACTTAATTTTTCCACTAAATTCACGGGATTCGCGTACACCAACTCTTTCATATGTAACCCCAAGAAAAATCGCAAGAATTTAAGTCTGGCGAACGAGAGGGCCACAACACTGGTTTATTTCTACCTATCCACTTGTTTTCAAAGTGCACATTGAGCCATTGGGACACGGGCACCGTACAGACGCTTTGCCCCGACTTTCCCCATAGAGAATCACCATATCCGTGTATTCCTTGTTGGTATAAACCATTTTGTACCACTTTTTGAACTTTAAGAACGATCTCATAACTTTGACACTGTGAAAATTCACAACAAACTGAGCGTTTTTAATTAGATTACAGCTGATCGATCGTTTTTATGACAAAAAGTTGTGATAAGGTTTAAGTAAAAAAACCTCCTCGTTGCGGAAATAAAAGTCAATTTGTTTAGAGATAACGACTGGCCAAATTAAGGGCGGAAAAATGCGAAAATCAAAATGCGTTTACGGAAAAAATTATCTAGAAAAGTTTTTGATGCGTTCTAACCGGTTAAATTTTGTGTATTTAATTTCATAACCTGTTATGATTTTTTTGAATAAAATTTTTGTAAATTCCCAAAATGGGTTTTACTTTATGTTAAACTTAATAGTTCTAAACACCACCGCAAATTAGTTTAGAATGGTCATGAATAAAGTGTTTTACAAGCGGACTGATAACGCAGAGTTTTTATGATTTTTTGTTCTTTAATTTTATAGCAATTCAATGGTAGGTGGGCAACTCGTCAAAATACAGGGTGTTCAAAAAATGGCGGACCAACTATTCACTACGTGAATCTTCAGATAATAACTAGTAGCTAAATTAATTTTTTTCAATTATTGAGTGCTTCGTTGAAAATCCACTTAAAGGGGCGCTAATTATGGCACAAATTTTTCCTTATAATGAACTCAAGGTTTACAAAATTCTACTATAGGTATCATGTTTTAGGTGACATTTACATACTTACAGTCTTTAAATGCCTTAAATGTTAATGCAAAACGTTATTTTGCACTTTTAAAATTAAGCTCAAAAGCGCAAAATTAATCTGGCAACATTTCACTTCAAGAATTCAGTAATTAATTGTTGCCTAGTGCCAGACAATGACCATTTTTTAGAAAAGTCAAACATTTTTTAGGTGTCACAAACTAGAGGAGTTTATTTCTCTAATGAAGTATAATTTTGCTGAATATACCGACACGTGAAGGAAAGAGTCGAGAAGCAGGAAGGGAGTAAGTAGTACGCTTGTGAATTTCCTAACCGGCAAATTCCCTCCAAGAATACTTTTCAACGAGTTTATTCACAATCAGTCAACAATTGTTCATTTTCTAACTTTTCGTAAGGTGGAAAGTGAGCTGTTACTACGGTAATTCACTTCTCAACTCGCTGGGAAGTGACCATTTCCCGACCTCCAAATGCCAGATAACTAGATTTTGATAAATGAAGTAGGCCGCGTTACTGAATTTGACATTTCTATCTTGTCATTTGGCGTCGAAGTTGATTTCAAAAAGTGTGTGAAATGGATGGTGAAGCTTCTATACCGTTTAAAACTAGTACATTTTCCGGAGAATTTTACAAAAAATGAGAAGAATGTCAACGTTTTAAGAGGAGAAACAACCGCGTCTCGTCTGACTGCAGGAGTTTACCTTTTCAAGTGAACAACTGAAACAAGGTCTGACACTGTATGTTGCAGGTTATGACTTCACTCTTCGTTCACATTCAACATTAACGGTGTTTCCTCTAATATAATTTAACTTGTTAGTTTTAAATTTCGTTGGTTAAATATATTGTTCATCTTACTATTCAAGATATTTATATTAATAAAGTTGTATTGAAATCAAAAATTCTTAACCTAAAACTTCATGAATTGACAGTAGCGACTTTGGTAGGAGGTTGAACCAAGTTAAACTAAAGTCCGTTTTTTTATTAAAAAACCACCAACACCGCACTTTCCCACCACTTTACAACCGGCAACGTCGTCGATGGTGACTTTTTGGTGATAAAATCAAATAGGTTAGTTGCCTAATTGACAATTTGATTACACAAAACGGCCTTTTAGGCTGTGGCGAGTCTATTCACTATTAAATCCTTTGATTTGCAATCCAACAGGCTGTAAAAGTAACGTTTTTAACCGAAACACTGCCTAATTTTCAGAAATGTCAAAAATTTGGCAACTATTTTCTTACCAAAAATCTCCCTAGGCAACGTTGCCGGTTGTAAGCTCTACGGCAAATTTGAAAAGTTTTATGCTTTAGATTGAACATAAACGAGTACTTGAACACTAAAAGACCCGTTTGTGATTCAATTCAATACACAAATCCTCTCAAATTTGCCGTAGAGCTCCACAATTTTTACAAATTATGACCTTGAAATGCGGTATTCAAAATAAATGAAGAGTAGATATATCCACTCCAGATGAGTCATTTCCAATGTAGAGCATGGGCGAAAGTAATTTGGTAACAGTTTTTGAAAGCTAATAAACGTTTAACAATATTGGACTTTTAACTTTCTTTATTATTTTTTTTAAATATGATTGTGAATAAAATAGTATACAAACCTCGGTAGAAGTTCGATTCCTATCTCTCGAGAAATTGTCCACCTCGGCTGACGCCTCGGTGACAAACTTTTTCTCTCGAGAGGAATCATGAACTTCCCACCTCGGTATGTAATCTACTATTATCAACAGGTACGTGAGACGGGTCGATTGGAACCAAATTTATCAGGATCATGGACGACCCAGGACTATTCGCACACCAAGAAGAGAACAAATGGTTCTTGATCTACTTTGTGACTTTTACTGGTCAGGTGTTATCAAATTTAATTGCAAACCATAGTAACCAATTACATGATTTATTAATAATTGTAACTACCAAAGTGTTGCTCTGGTCTCAAAATTATACTCCTAATAATTACCGAAAGAATTGAACACTGTTGCCGTTTTTCGCAATATTTAAAGTTATTTTGCTCCCGTTACAAAGCTTCAAATAAAAATTTTAAACAGCATTTCCAATTCACTGCGTCTTAGAGTTTGACGTTCTTATCAGTTGGTCCGCTATTTTTTGAACACCCTGTATAGGGGGGAAAAATTAGTTTACAAACATGCGATTTAAAAAAAAGTTATTAAGAAAAGTTGTTGCATATGCCGAGTTCTCTTACCAGTTTAATTTTGTGTACTCATTTCCATAACACCCTGTATAATAGCTATTAAGACAACTAGTGTTTTATAGAGAGTTTAAAAATCGAGTTCGTAGTTAAAATCCGAGTATAATCCTATAAAACACGAGTTGTCTTCAAGATTTTTTCTAACACTAATGCTTGTTTTATGAAAAATCTTCTTTGATTAAAAAATTCTTAGTTGTAGCAAAATGTGTCAAAGTGTGGTGTGGGTAAAGGGTGCGGTGGTAGGTTTCCTATAGTAACAGTAAACAAATTGTGAAAAAAACAATTTGCATCGGTTAAAATGTGCGAGAGTGTTCTTCAAAAAATGAAGGAAAAAGGTAAGAAATTACGGGGCAATTTGTTACCTGCAAAATCAAAACCCGCCTACGAGAAAGTGTATCATTCATTTCATGACTGGAAAAATAAGATTGGCATCACGGAAGTAACGGAAGATGTCATTTTGGCATTCCTGGATATGAGGGTAAGTGCGTAAATAGAAATGAAACATTTTTGAAAAACTAACACATTTACTTTTTAGTTGCAAAAGTTGTCACCAGCCTCATTGTGGCCAGAGTATTCCATGCTCAAGGCTACACTAAAAGCCAAAGACAACATACAAATTGACAAGTTTGGTGCTGTTATTCCTTTCTTAAAAAATTTAAATGTTGGTTATCGCAGTAAAAAGTCCAAGGTCTTGACACAAGAGGAAATTAGAACATTTTTACAACAAGCGGATGAAGGGGAATATTTATTTGTCAAAGTAAGGAATACATTATACTTAGACATAAATTTTATGAAATTTTTCAGGTTGCACTGATCTTCGGAGTTGCTGGAGCCTGTAGAAAAGCCGAATTGGCCGCTATGGAATTCAGTGACGTACATGATTGTGGTGACACAATAAATGTCATTATTCCGGATTCTAAAACCCATAAGGAACGACGATTCACTAGAAAATCCATCGAGTTACACTGGGCATTGATTTCGCCGCACTTCGGCAACTCTTTTTGTTAATGCTGGTGAGTAGTCAGTTTATTATTCAGAACATATAATAAAATTTACAATGTAGGGGGAGATATTAGATCCTTGAAGAGACATGGAGGATGGGAATCTGCAAAAGTAGCAGAATCTTATATTGAAGAGTCGCTGGGAGAAAGATTAAAGATAGCTAGACAAGTTTTTGGCAATGGAACATCTAATACTACGAGCGCCATTGGGAATGAAGCAGTCGAAGTAGAAGCATATGCTGGAAGAGAGTTTAAGAATGAAACGGCTATTACAAGAGCAACTGTGAATGAAATATTTGCAGAAGAAGCTGAAAACACATTAACGATGTTACGGGAGAAATGTGCTAGTTCTAACAACGTCGGTCAAAATTTCCATTACTGTACATTTAACTTTTATGAAAAATGTAAGCAAAATGAATAAAGTGAATTTTTGAATCGTATTTTATAACTCTATAAGATGCGTTGCCATTGACGACGTACTTTATAAAAAAAAGCGTATTTTAAGAGCAATATAAAGGGTGAGTTCTTATGCACCATAGAAACAGTATAACATATTAGTGTTAGAAAAAAAACTATTAACCGTCTGGCGCCGTTTAATTTCAAGTGTTTTTCTATATATTTTATTATCCGGATGACCTCTTTATAATCGAGGTTCTACAATACATACCTGCATATTATATGACATCCCCGGTATATCTAAACATTTCGCTAATTCTTGTAATTGTACGAATCTACAACCAATATTCATAATTGCAATCACGGTAACAGCGTTGGTGTTAATTTTTCTTCATTTTTGTCTCCATCCACAATGTGTTGAACTTTACAAATGCCACTTTGTAAAATAAATTTGTAAATCAATCCTATTTTTACTTCTTTAGTATTTTAACATTTTGTGAAGTGTAGCTGAATAAGTTGTGATGAGGAATTTGCAAGCACTTTTCGAAAAAGTGAGCAACATTTATTGGAAGCGCTTGTTTTCCTACAAATATTTCATTTTTTGTAACGAAATTATTCCTGCTTATTAAAATACCATTTTAGGCGACCTTAACTAAAAACGGAATCTTCAGTTCTCAAATGCGAACAAAAAATGACCGTTTTCTAACAGCTTTCATTTTCGCCCGTCTTCTGTCTCTCTCTACTTGGGGCACCGAATGAGACGGATATTTTGTGTTGTTTGTGTAGACACATTAGGGGCTATGTATCGAGTCTGTTAAATTTAAAGGTGTGTTAAAATTTTAAAGGTCCCTTAAAGTGAAATTCCTATTCTGTATCACCGAAGTCCGTTAAAATTTTAACCGAAGTACGTTAAAAAGCTGCCTATTTTAAAAGCAAGCCGAGGCCATCCTTTGAATTTAACACGGTGCTTTTAGAATCACTTTGACAGTTGGTTTCGAGGCTATTTAATAAATGTTACGAAATAAGATGAATTTTGTTGAAGTCTTAAATTGCAATTACATCAAATTTGATGCATTTGATAAATCTTTGATAACAAAGAAATCACAAGTATGAGATAAAACTTGAGGATACTTTAGTTATTATTGAATAAATGTTTATAGTCGGATAAAACATGAAATTTAATTTGATTGGGCAATTCAAGCGAGCCATTTTCTTAATTTATGATTCAAATTGTTCCGATTGAAATAAAGCTCTTTGGTTCTAGTAAACAATTTAAAATGATAATACTATGTTGTAATTAGTACAAAATGTATTTTCACATTAGATTTTTATTTAAGAGTTCTAAAAATTAAAAAAATTAAAAAAATGCAATTTAGACACTCACTAAAACATTTTCATAGAAATATCAACAAAGTAATGTTCGCAAATAATTTGCCTATTTGTAATAAATTAATAGTATATTAAAACACCGAGTTTCATAAGGCAAATGTTAAGGCACAAATCCAAGTTTATAAAACGAGCGGCAAAGCCATGGATGAGTGCCATAATGGCCTTATAAACGACATTTCTAATCAATTTTTCCTAATTTGTTCTTGTAATAGCTATTTTCGCTATTTCCTCATTCGTTTTAAGTGCTATAATATCCCATTTTGATACGCGATGCTATAATAGCTTTGTTTTCTAATTTGTATTGGAAACATTCTCAAGTTGCTATGGAAACAAAGCCATTATAGAACTCCGTATCGAAATAGTATATTATAGCACTGTAAACGAATGTAAAATGTAAATAGCAAAAATAACTCTAGTAGTATAGGACGCGGGGTTCTGGGACACTTCGATGGCCTATGCCATCCGCATCTGTCCATGACCTTCATGAAGGTTATTCTTCGTCGGGTGAAGAAGTCTTCAGGAGCCTCTGGTATTGTTGGTCAATTCCGGAGGCTGCTGAAGAGGTGGTGGTGGTGGTGGTTGTTGCCGAGGTGGGTGTGGTCACCGAAGGGTGTGGTCACAGGTGTAATTAAAGGTGTTTTCCAGGTAGGTTGAAATCAATGGAAAAAAATGTATTTTTTATATTTACCTGTTTCGCTTAGGTGACAGTTACCTGTGTTGGATTGATCTTTGAAAAAATGTGAAAGTGTTGTTGTGGATTTGTGGTGGTTTCGAACCGTGAACCTACGAGTTGTGAAGCCGAGACGTACGCCATGCACCAATGTGCTCCACATACGTTTGTTGATGTGAAAGTTGGTAGATAACAAACAAATAATCGAAGTAAGTAGGTGGGTAGGTAGGTAGTTAGTTAGTTAGTTGGTTGTTTAGTTAGTTAGCTAATTAGTCAGTTAGTTAGTTAGTTAAGTAGTTCAAAAGAAAAAAGAAAATCTAAAGATAAACCAAGAAAAAAAATTGTCTGGGTGAATAAAAAGATAAGAAAAAGAAAAAAAGGGGAAAAAAGGGGGTTGGAAGCGAAGCAACTGACTCGCCTAGCCTAGCCTAGCCTAGCCTAAATCTGGTATATAAAACGAGGAGATCTTCAATAATAAGTCATATAACAATGAATCGAATGTGTGATTGTGTGTGTATTCAAATTGAAGATGAGGATGTCATCGAGTTTCCACTAAAAGGTAAAGAAAAATTGAAACGTGATGAAACTGATGATGATGAAAAATATGAAGTTTTAAAAAAATTGCATCAGATGTTGACTAATCTAGATACTACCAGGAGGAACCTAATACAATTATGTGATGTTATTTCAAAATTGTTAAAAAATGTAAATTTACCTCAATTATCACAAGACTCAGAAACTTGTTCTGATTAAGTCATCTTGCTTATCTTTGCTGACTCAAACTATAAAATGGTTGAGTTCATTAGATGATTATTCCAGTCTGTTGTCAGCACTAGTTGTTAAAGCATAGTTTATAGAAATGTATTTTAGAAAAAATAGATCTGTTATTGCGTTTTTCGCTTGTGTTTTGCTTGCTGTAAGTTTTAGTCAACAGGGTCAATCAATAAGATTAGTACGAGTAGAGAAGTTTTCTCTACCAGTACGAGATGATGGTAATTTTCATTTGTATGAAGTGCATCAGGATAAATTTGTGTTAAGACAATATCCAGCTTTTTATTTCGATTTGAAAGAATTTTCTTTTGGAACTCAAATTAAAGATTTAACCAATAGGACAGTTGGTACTATAATTGGTCATCACTGGAATTATTATCCGATAACCTTTAGACAATCAAAAATGTACTGCGGTAATTTCAAGATGGAGGACTTAGCAAAAGATAAGGAGATCTACTATCAGAGCCAATGATTCAGCACTTTTGAAGACTTAATGCATGTATATGATAAAAGTCGTGACATGGACTCATGTTTTGTTTATGTATATTAAATAAGAAAATAAAATACACTTGAATAATTTTTAATTTGTTTTTATTTATTACTTATGCAATGTTATTTTTATCAATCCAACTATTATGACTATCATCGAAACCTAACCATTTAACAAATACTTTATTTTTTTGTCTTTTTATTACTTTTTCCACTAGATATACATCAGGATATTTAACTTTTTGTAATTGTTCTTTATAAAATCCACCTTTGATATCCTTATTATTAAAATCTTGGAGTAGATATGTGGTAGGATTTGTTAGCTGTATTTTTTTTATTGTGAAAATTTCAGTAGACCAATTTGGCATGTATTTTTTATCAAAGATTCCTCTTGCTTTAGAGATCCTGACATAATCACCAATTTTAAATTTAGAAGGTAAATTAACAATTTTAATGTGATTGAAGGCTCTATCCAACAATTCCTTTTCATGCTTCTGTTGTACATCAATCGGTTTCATTCCAATTGTCCTATGTTTATGATGGTTGTATTCATCAACAACCTCTTTAAGTAAATTTAACCATTTATAATGTCCATAATAATTAAATTTCTTCCACATGCGATTTTTTAATGTTCGATTAACTCGTTCAACAATTGCTGCCTTCTTTTCACTATACACGTTGTAATGATTAATTTTATACTTTTTCATTAACATTGCAAAATGTTTATTGAAAAATTCTTTACCCATATCAGTTTGAATATTATTAGGCTTTACTTGTTTAACTACAATTTCCATTTTTTTAGTGACTTCATCACCGGTTTTTGTTTTTAAAGGAAAAGCCCATACAAATTTAGAAAAACAATTGATTACAACTAAAATGTATTTAAAACCATTATTTTCATTTGCATATGGAATCATTTCAACAAGATCAGCTTGAAATAAATCATTTAATGATTTAATAATAACATGACGTCTTTGAAAGTTGATTCGAGCTTGTTGATGTATTTCATTAACAACTTGTTGTTTGGTTTTTGTAATTTTTGAAGGAAGTTTCACCATTCTTGTTTATTCTATGATACCGCTTTCTTGTAGTTCCTCAATGATACTGATGATCTCGTTTCGATGTCCAGTATTTCCAGCTTGTTGTGAAGAAATTAATAAACGTAGCCTCTCAACCAATTCGTTTGGATCATTCCAATAAACAAAATCAAGTGGTCTATTATTAACTTCTTTCAATAAACAACCACCTGTTGAGAGAGATTTAGTTTTATGTGTGGTTAATGGAGCTATGATTTTTTTATATTTAAGTAATCTGCTTCCATCGATTTGTTGATTAAACTGATAATATCTTTTGTGTGCGTTTGTTTTCTCGATTATTTCTTTATATAGTTTTAAATCTTCTTTTGTATATCCTTGTGGTTCTTTTTTAAATAGTAATTCATATAAACCACGTGTGCCTCTATATGATTTGTTCTTAACAATTATGTTAGGACTGTTATCTTCAAATATTAATCGTGAATCTCCAATGAAAAATGCTTCAATACTAGGATCATGTCTTACACCATATTTATGATCAAACTGGTTTTCTGTATCATTTATCATTTCCCGTAAATATTTTCGAGGTAACGGTGTGTATTGTGAATAATATTCTTCATATATATCATCTGTTATTTTGGATGGTCCAGGTGTTAGTTGTAGCGGTGATGATTGTGAGTGCACAAAATTTTCTAACAAATCTTCATCGTTTGTGAACACTTCACCATCATTTATGAAATATACTTCAGATTTAATTTTTTCTTTTCCATTGGGTTTAGGAGTTGTTCTTACTTCATTGTCATCTTCATCATCATCATCATCATCATCATCATCATCATTTTTAGCTTTTGTTGATGGGAGGGGTTTTTGCTTTTTTTCATTTGAAACAAGATTTTCCAAAGTTTTTAAATGTTTTGTTATAGGTAAGAAAGAATTCTCTTGCATGAACTCGCCTTCTTTTAATGAATGCAATTTTTTTTTAATAATTTTTCGTTTTTCAATAAGATTTCGTTTTAATGTTTTAATGTTCTTTACCATGACGTTGCGTGGGTGTGTATGTACAAAAACAGGTATTAAAACAGGGTTGGAAACAGGTTGAACTGGTTTGAAAACAGGTCTGATCTGGTCTGGAAACAGGTCTGATCTGGTCTGGAAACAGGTCTAATCTGAGCAGGGTCATATGTCAATTAGCTTTTTATTCATTTAGATAGATATAATGATCAAATCCTTGTCTATATCTTCCCTTATTTGTATTACAGTCTTTAAAAATTGATAAAAAACCATATGCATTTTTCCAACAAACACTGCTGATGTCTTTAAACGCTTCAAAAGTCATATCAGTACCAACGTGATCAGTATAGATATGCTTCAAGTTAAGATCATCTTGTTTGAATAAAACAAGAACATTTGCATTATCTCGCAAAAGATGTTTAGGAATTTTAGCATACGACTGACAAAGATAAAAACAATCGATATTATTATGACGACCCATACTAAAATATTCACGTATTACATTTTGGTTTTCACATGCTACATCATCAAATAAAATGATGGAATTTGGTTTAGCTTCTGATGGGTTTGTTATATTTTCACTACTATTATACGCATAGTATCCGATTCCTTTGATAGGTTTCAACAAAGTTTCCAAATAAATATATTTGGGTTGATAGAGGCTCTTTGAATACACGTAAAGATTTTCAAATTTTAGTCCATTAGGATGTTCGATAAAACTAACAATAATATTTGTTTTTCCACAATTTGATGGTCCAATAACTAAACATCGTATTGTTGATGGAAATAACACACCATGTTTGAAATTATGTTCTTCATTATGATTCAAATCATTGTTTTCAATAGGTAAAGACACTTTTTGTTTAACAATCTTCATGTTTACATTGAAGATTTTAGACTGAATATAAATTGCTCAACACAGCACTATTTATGTTAGTATCAAAAAAACTAGTCATTAGTTTGTTTCTCAGTGTTGTGGTAAAAAATGACTTCTCAGATTGGTGGTGGTCTATTAGATAAAACATTGTTTGCAATTCCACATGAACTTCATCTTCCTGGTTATCAATTTTGTGGACCAAATACAAAGCTTGAAGAACGTTTAAAACGAGGAGAAGTTGGTATAAATGGCCTTGATGCAGCTTGTAAAGATCATGATATTGCTTACTCTCAAACCAAAGACATCAATATGAGACATGACGCTGATAAGATGTTGGCTAAAAGAGCACTTGAACGATTTCATTCTAAAAACGCTCTATGGAAGGAAAAACTTGCATCATTAGGTGTTGCAGGAGCAATGAAAACTAAAGTTAAATTAGGACTGGGTTTATCATCATCAACAAAACGATCAACAACAACAAATTGTACAAAAATTCTTAATCAATGTCTGAAAGAAATGGATAAGTGTCTTAATAATCTTCAAAAAAGTAAACAAAAACTTTTAGAATACAAAATAATTAAACCAAATGTACTAAAAACAAAACCCAAGAAAACAAAACGTTCCTCAAAACCAAAAAGATCTAAGCCTAAAGTAGAACCTGATAATCTTGAAAACATAATGATTGTTAATGACACACCAATGGATACGTCAACAAGTATTTCTACTACCATGCAAAAACCTGTAAAAAGGAAACTTGATACTAATGATGAAGAACCTGAAATTAAGAAAAAAACTAAATTAAATGATTTTGAACGTGTTACACTTGAAGCAGCAAGAAGAAGAAGAAAAGGTAAATTAGCAAATGACGCTGATGATGATAAAGATCTTAAAATCTCATCAAAACGATTGAAACTTATTTAAAGAGAAAAAATTCTAAATAAATGTTAGTTGTATTCAAACATTCAGTCAAGATGGTTAGAGTGAAAAAAGTTCCAAAAAAAAGAGTTAGTAAACATTCAACGAAGAAGAAGAAGAAGAAGATAAACATAAAGAAAAGAAAATCAGCAAGTTTTCAACAAGTTACTAAAAACACTAGAGCAAATATTCGTAAAAGTAAGGCAAAAACTTTGAAAGATGCCATTTCAGTGGCATTAAAAACAGCATCAAAAAAGAAAAAGAACAACATTAAAACAGCCCATATAATAAAAATACCAAAAAGTGGTGGAATTTTACCATTAATTCTTAAATTTGCCGGTCTTAGTGCACTTGGTGCACTTGGTGGTGGAGCTGCAGGAATTGCAAAAGCCATTAATGCAGCAAAAGAAGCTAGACAAGAATTAGGCGAATCACAGAGACATAATAAAACAATGGAAGCTATTGCTATGGGCAAAGGTTTATTTTTAAAACCATACAAAAAAGGTTTAGGTCTTTTTTTAGATTAAAAGGGCTACCCAAAAGACCTTTAACAAATATTGATATTAAAAAATTTGCAAAAATTTATAAAATTCAACATTTTCGAGGTGTATTTTCACGAGATGCTCTTCCGAAAAAAATACATCAAAGCGAAACTGGTGTTATCAATTTAGATCAAGACAGTGGCTCTGGGACACATTGGGTAGCTTATCGAAAACAAAGTACTTTAGTTGAATATTTTGATAGTTTTGGTAATTTGCAACCACCACAAGAAGTTGTTAAATATTTTAATTCAAATGGATTTGTTCAAATTCTATACAACCATAAGCGATTTCAAAAATTTAACACGTATAATTGTGGTCACCTTTGTTTATCTTTTTTAACTGAATAAATAAATAAACTAATAGAACAGCATTTTAAGTTAGTTTAATTTCAAATGTGCAAGCATCAAGATGTCTTATCATTTTCTTTTCACTGATACAACATCCATTTTATCAATGGATTTTAATCCTCCTATAGAGTTGGAGAAAAATTGTGGTTACGAAATTGGTCTGTTGAATTTTAGTGTAAATAATGCAATTCCAAATGTTGATGAGACTAATAATATGTTTTATTATGGTAACAACAGCAAAAGCATCACAATACCAACTGGTAGCTATGAAGTGCAAGACATTGGTGAATACCTGCAGAAAGCCTTACTTTTAGATCGTAAAAAAAACGAAGAAGCTATCCATTTACAGTTGAAAGCAAATTTGAATACATTAAAATGTGAAATAAAATGTGACACTGTTATCGATTTTTCAAAAAAGAACTCCATAGCATCTTTGTTGGGATTTTCAAAAAGAAAACTTGCAGCAAATAAAGTCCATGAATCAGATTTTCCTGTGGACATAATACGTGTAAACTTAATTCGAATTGAGTGTACTTTTGTCAAAAATTCTTATTTAAATGGAGCAGCAGAACATATCATCTATGCGTTTTATCCTAAAGAACCTCCTGGTTATAAAATAATTGAAAAACCTGTAAACGTAATTTATCTACCAATTAATACTGATTTCATTAGAAATATAACTCTTAAAATAACCGATCAATTTGGTAAGTTGGTCAATTTCAGAAAAGAGCTCATCACGACAACATTACATTTACGTAAATTAAATTAATCATAAAAAAAAATAAAAAAAAAAAATGGTGATTTGTTTTAATCTACCAACTAACAACAACAACAACAACAACAACAACAACAATAACGTGCAACATAAAAACACTGGCAACATTTCAAAAACGTTCATTTACAACAAGAGCAGTGTTCAGCTAACACCTGAAAATCGAATATTTCTACAATCTTTAGGATTGCGTGTGAAATAAAAAGTAATGGATTTGTTAAATGTGACTCAAAAACCAACTATTGATAGTTCAATAACCAATTTGGAATGGCATTCATATCAAGCATATACAAACACTCCACTTAAGCATAACGATGAATGTCGAATTGGTATTCAACAACAGGAATTACTAACAGTGCCAGGATTAAGTGAACTTCATATTCAAGGAAAATTACTAAAACATGATGACGCTAAACTTGTGTACACCAAAGGAAAGTTGGTGAATAATTTTGTTGCTCATCTATTTGAAGAAATTCGTTTTCTACTGGGAGGTGAATTAATTGATCGTGTAAAAACTCCTGGTATTACTAGTAGTATGAAAGGTTATGTATCTTATTCACCAAATGAAAGTACTGCTTTGATGAATGCCGGTTGGTTTCCTGTTGATGATGTAAAACTTGTTGATAACTCAACAGGACAATTTGATGTATGTTGGCCTCTTTCGATGATACTAGGTTTTGCTGAAGATTATAAAAAAATTGTGATAAACCTTCGTCAGGAACTGGTTTTAATTCGTTCAAATTCAGATTTGAATTGTATTATTGAATCCACAGGAGTTGAAAAAGCCCAAATTTTGATTGAGAAAATTACATGGAAAGTACCCCATGTAACTGTATCTGATTATGAAAACTTAAAAATATTGAATATAATCGATAAAAATATTCCTTTGGAGATTGTTCATCGAAAATGGGAACTTTTTACTTATCCACTTTTGCAAGAAAGTCATTCCTTTAATTGGGTGTTGAAAACCTCAACATTTCTACAAAAACCACGCTTCATCATTGTTGGATTTCAAACTGATAGAAGAAATAATTTGAAAAAGGATGCAAGCAGTTTTGATCACTGCAATTTGAGAAATATGAAACTGTATTTGAATTCTCAAGCGTACCCATATGAACATTTAAATCTAGAGTATAAACACAACAAGTACGCTTTGGCATACAAAATGTATACAAACTTTCAACAGGCTTATTATTTTAATAAGAAACCAATTTGTGAACCGCTATTAAACTTAGAAAAATTCAAAACGGTTGCACCATTAATTGTCATTGATTGTTCTTATCAAAACGAAGTAATTAAACAAACCACCATAGATGTTCGCTTGGAATTTGAAACTGATGGGGATGTAGATGCCAACACTGCAGCCTATTGTTTGGTTTTGCATGAACAATTTATCAATTATGAACCACTTACAGGTCGTGTTCGTCTATTGTAAACGCATTTCATAAATTGTATTTGGAAAATTAAAAAAAAAAAAACACAATGAAAAATATTTGTTTTATTTTTTATTCGAATCCTTCGAAAAAGTTCTTCTCCACGTCTTGATGATTACGTGGCACTATAGGTTCTTTCCTTCGTTTCTTGGTTGATGACTCAGAAGACGTTGATGGAGCGATGTTATTGTTTTCTTCCATTGGCTGTTCGGTTCTGTGCTTCTTGAATGATGGTTGAGAAGTTGATGGAGCATTATTGATGACAACTACATCATCCATCAAATCTTCATCTTCTTCTTCGACTGGTGGCTCTATGTACACCCGTTTCTTTGGACTAGTTAGATTCTCCACTTCGTTGACATCTTCTTCAACGAGGTTGAATCTGAAGCGTCTCACAACGCTTTCCAAAATCTTGAATTCGGCTTCATTGTCTAATTTTGTGCGAATATATCTAATAGGTAAATTGCCAAATTTTCGTTTTAACGAACTGCCTCGAGGGCAATATTTAAGGGAAACAAACACTTTGTCTCCCAAACGTTTAATCTCGAGCACGCCATATCTGAACATACACCAAACACATGAGTCAAAAAATACTAAGAAAAAAATAATAAAAAACTTACTGGAATAATTGCTTCATCACAACTCTAATATGCTCAGCAGGCAGATTTTCAGGATCTTCGCTAAACACTACAATAGTACATGGTGTGGTCGACATTTTGGTTGTGGTGTTGAGATTCAAACACTGATGAAGAAACAGAAAATTCTCGAAGCTTTTATAGTATGCAAACTAAAAAATGTTGATAATTTTTGTTACAAAATTGTAAGGTTAACCGATAAAAACATGCTGACAGAATTGATGAAAAAAAACACACCAATAAATATCAATTTTGCACTTACGCTGCATTAATTTGTTTTTGCAAAATATATGGAAAAACACACACCAGTTATCTTTATTTTGTTTAACATTTAAGAAATGCAAATGCTGCTTAAATTATTGGGAAAAACATCTTTATCAATAACTCGTGCATGCATTTTTAAAAAATGTTTAGGTATAAATATGTGAAGATCTGTTTCTGTAATTAAATTGTATTTTACATCAACTGTGAAAAGAAGCAAAATGTATCTACTTGACATACAAGGTTACCAACTCGGTACATGCTTTGTATGCAAAGAATTTGCAATTCTGGATGTCGACACCCAACAATACCAACACGCCTTCGTCAAGTTTCCGGTCACAATCGAGATGTGCAGTGCTGCCTTCCAAAAACAGATTGACTACGCCACTGATCAAATACACGGGGTTGAATACTACTATGAAGATCCATCAACAATAAGGTATGAAAGCATCGAGAAATTTATAAAGGACTTCATACAATACAATCCAAATCAAAAAGTCCTTGTGGCAGTGAAAGGTCTGCAAAAGAAAAAATGGTTACAGCAATTTTTTCTGGATGAGGATATTATCGACCTCGAAACTGATGGATGTCTTCCAGTAAACACCATGAAGACAATTTTTAAGTCCCATCACTGCTTAAAGCATAGTGAATACTTAAATTGTGCTTTAGAAAACGTTCACAACTTATACATGTGGTATATGTATTGTAAAAAATAAAAATATATAAAATATAATTTTGGTTTTTTTTTTTTTTTTTATTATTATTATCTTTTTGTTGATTGTTACAATGTTGCAAATGATTTATCACATTCTAAAAATTACAGTTTTGGATAAAATTTGATAATTTGAATGTCAAATGTTAATTTTCCAAAATGATAATTATTTGCAACTCTTGCAGTTTTAGATGATAAAAATGACACGTGCATGCTCTGATAATTTCAATGTGAAATGACGTTGATAATTTTTAAATTTTATAATATAAATACAGCTTCAATCATACTCAGTTTTCAATGTGTCTCTGCAGTTT
Source organism: Gnatocerus cornutus (assembly GCA_029298725.1). Lineage (NCBI taxonomy): Eukaryota > Metazoa > Arthropoda > Insecta > Coleoptera > Tenebrionidae > Gnatocerus > Gnatocerus cornutus. The sequence continues at coordinate 9,047,319 of CM055512.1, read as the reverse complement.
ACATTTCAAGTGTTGCTAGTGAAATTTCAAAGTAAGTACTTTTGCTAATATTATTCTTTTATTAATTCAAATTTGTAAACAGACTATAAAAAATGGCCAGTCAAAAGATTTTTGATGAAATCTCAACTTCTGCTGTTAACAAAATTGAAAAGGTTAGTGGATTAATTAAACATAAGAAAGAATTTCTAAAATATATAACTTGGCTCAGAAAAACCATTTTATTACATAAGAGATGTTTAAAAAATAAATTAAATTGTGTAAAAAAATTTGCAAAAATTGAATCAAATTTAACTATTTTAAAGGATTATTTACTAATCTTAAAACAAAAAATACATAGTGTAAAGTATTTAAAATCAAAAAAGTTAATTTGGCAAGATGTTGACTCTTGTTTTAAAAGTAGAATTAAAACGGGTATGATAACAAATTTTTCTTTGAAAGATCCAAAAAAATTTCTCTTAAAATGCTTTAGAATATTTTCAAGACGAATTTTGCATGAATTGAAAAGGTCGTTATTAAAAGTAAATGTAATTTTTGTTGGAGTCTTTATAAAACCTCACACTCACGAGACAACTCATAAATTTTTTTCTACTCCAAATATGGTAATTGATAAAAGTACAGATTTGAAAAATTGGTTCAAAATTAATGTTTATGAAAAAATTTTGTTACAACTAGAAGAGTTTCAAGAAAGGGACAGTGGGTGGGCTTTAAAAGAAATTTTACATCTGAAAGTTAATATAAATAAATATAATCCGATCCGTGTTGGTATTTCAACATATGTTGATTTACCTGATTTTGTTAAAATTACTAAAAGTGTAATCAATATCAAGAACAATGACCAATTTTGCTTCTTATGGGCTGTTGTTTGTGCTTTATATCCTGTAAAAACAATAAAAAATGTTTCACGTGTAACATCTTATCCACATTTTAGTTTGGTGTTAAAATTCAACAATATAAGATTTCAAGATTTCCCATTGTTCTTGAAGATATTCCAAAATTTGAAAAAATGAATCAGTTGGCAATAAATGTCTTTACTATTTTTAATAAAAAGAAAAAAATACTCCCTTTGCTGTTGAGTAAAAGTGAAATTTCACCTAAAATTAATTTACTTATGATAACAAAAGATACTGATAATGATGATGTAAATGATGATGATGAACTTTCTAATAAATGTTTATTTCATTTTGCTTACATTAAAAATTTAGCACGATTAACAAGTTATCAAATGGGTAATATTAAAAATAAAAAGTGGGTTTGTGAAAGATGTTTAAATCATTTTTCTACTCAAAATATAGTTAATGATCATATGCGCAATTGTTCAGTGTTAAACGAAACTAAAATAAAACTTCCCTCTAATGATAAAAGTATGTATTCTAAAATTTAAAAATTATAAAAATAAACTGATGGTGCCTTTCGTTATTTACGCTGATTTGGAGTGTCTACTGATAAACTATAAAGATTTGAACAAAACAAACACTTGTGAGAAGTATCAAAAACATAAACCGTTTAGTATTGCATTTTATTTAAAATGTTCCTATGACGATTCATTATCAAGATTTCATACCTATACTGGTAAAAATTGTTCAGTATGGTTTGTACATGAATTAAAAAAGATTTCAAATGAATTGGAAACAATTTTTTCTCACCCATGTAAAATGAAATCATTATCTGTTGAAGAAGAGCAAAATTTCTTATTAGCAATGAAATGTCATATTTGTTGTAAAGCATTTTTAAACGATGATAATGAGAGAAAAGTGAAAGATCATTGTCATTTAACAGGAAAGTTCAGAGGTGCTGCTCATAACTCATGTAACCTAAAATTTCAAGATATGAATACTATTCCAGTAATTTTTCATAATTTATCTGGTTATGATAGTCATTTTATAATTAAAGCTTTAAGTACAGAAATTGATGGACACATTGATTTATTACCAATTAATAAAGAAAAATATATTTCGTTTACTAAATACATTCTCAACAGTAAAATTAAATTTAGATTTTTAGATTCATACAGATTTATGCCAAGTAGTATTGATAAATTATCCACATATTTAAATGATGAGCAAAAAATTATTATACGGAAATTTTATAAAGATGATTTAAAATTTAATTTAGACACTCGCAAAGGCATCTTTCCTTATGAGTATCTTGATTGTTGGGAAAAATTGCAAGAGAATAGTTTACCATCTATGCAAAAGTTTTTTAGTCATGTGTCTAATACTGAGATTTCTGGTGCTGATTATGAACATGCTTGTACGGTTTGGCAAGTATTTGAAATTAACACTCTTCAAGAGTATGCTGAATTGTATTTAAAAACTGACGTTTTACTTTTGGCTGATATATTTGAAAATTTTAGATCTACTTGTATGAAAACATATGAAGTAGATAGTCCTCACTATTGTACAGCTCCTGGATTATCTTTTGATAGTATGTTAAAAATCACAAACGTTGAATTAACTTTATTAACTGATGTTGATATGATAATGTTTTTTGAACGAGGTATTCGAGGAGGAGTTTCACAATGTTCGAATAGATACGGGCAAGCAAACAATAAATATATGGGTGAAGCTTATAATCCTAATAAACCATCAACTTACCTTATGGAGCTTCATCTTTATGGAGCTGCAATGAGTTATTCATTGCCTATGGGTGATTTTCAATGGATTAGTGGTCCAGATATTTATAAAATTGATTTTAACACACTATACGATGATGATTGTGAAATTGGATACATTTTTGAAGTAGATCTTGAATATCCACCAACACTATTTGATTTGCATAAAGACTTACCTTTATGTCCTGAGCATTTAGTTCCACCAATTTCCGATTCAAAAAATACTAAATTATTAACAACTTTGTACAAGAAAACAAATTATATTATTCATTATAGAAATTTAAAACAGGCTTTAGATTTAGGTTTAAAACTGGTAAAAATTCATCGTTGCTTACAATTTAAACAAGCACCCTGGTTAAAAAAGTATATCGACTTAAATACAGAATTGAGAAAACAGAGTAAAAATGAATTTGAGAAAATTTTTTATAAATTAATGAATAATGCTGTTTTTGGAAAAACTATTGAAAATGTAAAAAAATATAGAGATGTTAAATTGGTAACGAAATGGAAAGGACGATACGGTGCAAATTGGTATATTTCACAGCCAAACTTTCATAGTTGTACAATATTTAGTAAAAATATGATTTTAATTGAAATGAAACGGTTGGAAATTACATTTAATAAACCTATCTACGTGGGAATGTCAATTTTAGATATATCAAAAACTTTTTTGTACGACTTTCATTACAATTACATTTTATCAAAATTTGGAACTAATGTAAAATTATTATATACTGATACAGATGGTTTGATTTACTTATTTAACGATGATGATATCTATGCACATATAAAAAAGGATATTCATAAATTTGATACGTCAGATTACCCACTGAATAATATTTATAACATTCCACAAAAAAATAAAAAAGTGCTAGGCCTTATGAAGGATGAGAACTGTGGTCGAACTATGACTCATTTTATTGGTCTACGATCAAAAATGTACACAATTAAAGTTTTACATGATAACGCTGACAAACAAAAACGTCTTGAAAATATGCAACGAGAAAAGTCAAGTAAACGGGAAATTTATAATTTTATTGCAAATTTTGGAATTATAAAAAAGGCTAAAAGTATAAAAACATCTGCTCTTAAATTAATTACTTTTGATGATTATTTTGAATGTTTGTTTAATAATCAAAAATTAGATGTTACTCAAAATGTTATCCAATCACAAAAGCATACAGTTTTTACCTTGAAACAAACAAAGTTGGCTTTAAGTGGTTCGGATGATAAAAGATTAGTAAATAATATGAGCACAGACACTTTACCTTGGGGATATTTGTATTAATTTAAATTCTTTATTTCAATTTTATTTTAATTTATTAACACTTTCAATTTAAAAGTTTAACAGTCTGAGATCTAAATGGGACACAGTTTTTGTAGACGTCAATCGTTTTGATAAGGATATAACTGAAAAGGCTGTAAAAAGAAGAATTGTTCCTACACCCATCCAAAGCAGCAACAACAACGACCAAGGAACTGTGTACTGTCACAACTGTGATTGTTTTTTTTTGTTTTTGTGATTATTCAATTGAAGTACATAGTGAAGAAGTAGTAGTAGAGACTAAAAAAAGTAAACTGTGTGGTGGTGGTTATAACATTTTGAACTTGTTGTATTGTACTGAAGACTCAACATGGTTAAAACTAGCATAACTTATGAACAAGCCACAAAGGAGCGTATAAACAATTTTTTTAAAAGACGATTTTATTTATATCAGGAAACCAGATACTTAGTTGAGTTGGGTAGGAATCCACGACAATTAAGCAAAAATGATGTCAATAGAGTTGTTGCGAAATCGATTTTACCAAAAACACTTAAGCAAAAGTTTAAAGAAACGTTTAATTTACCAAACGAAATTGAAGAGTCTGACTATGATTCAGAAGAAACAATTGCTGAAGATGGATAAATCGTTTTAAAATGTTTTGTTTTTTTCTTTTTAGATTTTACCATATCATATTAAGTATATTAGTAAACGATTTTATGGTGATTCCTGTGAGGGAACAAAATCAAATCCGTTTCACCAAGTTTTGACTGTTGTGCAAGAACAATTAAATTTGTATAGTAGTACTAGAAGATGTTTTGTAGCAGGTGGTTTTGCCGCTTGCATGTTAGATAAGACTAATCATTTTAGTGACGTAGATATATTTGTTGAAGGCACGCAAGATGATGCTCCTCAATCTGTTGATACAGTAATACGCTTTTATAATCAATATGTTGGTTACAAAACAGAACAACACTCATTTTTTTCATACTATAAAGTCTATAAAAATATTGTTTTTAACATTATTTGGATTGGAAACTATCCAGAAATTTCAAATTTCGAATTATTTGTATTTAAAATTATAAATACATTTGACATGGACTTTTGTAAAAGTGCCTTATATTTAGAAAATAATAATTGGTACAAAATAAATTTTGCTGTAACAAATTATAGAATAACTAGCAACCGTAATGAAGAACATAATAAGCGTAGGTTGAACAAATATCTCAACCGCAAAAGATCTGATAAATTTAACGTAAATTCCTTAGCTTTACTTAGTTTTAAAGCAGCAGCATGTCACATATAGTCTGCTTGTTTAAACCGCAACTTGTTAATTTGTAACCATAATCTGTTATGTATTGTTAGAGGCAACATGCCTGTACCTGTTCAATTCAAATGTCCAAAATGTCAAGGTGAAACCACCGAGCAAGGGGCTATGTGTACTATATGCCTTTATGTAAAATATATCCAAATGTTATATAAAGAGAAACACCCAAAATACTAATATGTAAATTTACGTTAAATAAAAACAAAATGTTAAAAAAAACTTGAATATTTATTTGTTCCTTTCAGAAATCCAAACAACAACTGAAAAATCTTTTGAGACGGAAAAGAAAACAGACCGAATCTTTGCTCAAAGCCTTGAAGAAGTTAAGAGCTGACATTGAGTTCTTGCAATTACAAAAACAAATGCAAAATTTACATGTAAAATAAATAAAAATATATATGAATTAATTATATTGATTTATTGAACCCATTAGTTACAATGTTACAAAACTGATTAAAGTTGAAAAACAAGATGATTTGGTGTTTTTATAAAAATATAATGTTGCAAAACTGATTGGAGTTGAAAAACAAGATGATTCTGTGTTATTTATAAAAAAAATTTAAAAAAGACCTGTGTAAGCTGATCATGTGTTTACTTATGAGGATTTCATATAAATACGCTAGTAGGTATTAACTTGTCATTCAGTCAATTGAAGTTTTAAATCATGAGTGAAGGTAAGAAATTATTTATATAATTTGAACATACCTATAATTTTCTCCTATCTCTTTCTTTAGAACTAATTCAGTGTCCGCTAATTAAAGACCATTGGGTCAAACCAACTCGCATGTCTTTGCATTTAATTAAATGTAAACGACGTTTACAACCCTCCTTTGAAGCTTCAAAAGAACAACAACTTAAAGAAAGATGGACTCTTTTGAATAATGAAACTTATCCACAATACCCGTACCACCACAACCACCACCACCACGACCAACAACAACAACAACAACAACAACAGGGTACTACACCTCCAGTTCAAGGAGATTTAATTAAAAATGTACCACAATGTTCCTTAAGAAATGTACATTATTCATTTCAATAATAAACAAAATAGTTACTAACTTTGACTTTTTTCTTAATCTTCCTGGAAAATTAGGCTAGGCTAGGCTAGGCTAGGCGAGTCAGTTGCTTCGCTTCCAACCCCCTTTTTTCCCCTTTTTTTCTTTTTCTTATCTTTTTATTCACCCAGACAATTTTTTTTCTTGGTTTATCTTTAGATTTTCTTTTTTCTTTTGAACTACTTAACTAACTAACTAACTGACTAATTAGCTAACTAACTAAACAACCAACTAACTAACTAACTACCTACCTACCCACCTACTTACTTCGATTAATTGTTTGTTATCTACCAACTTTCACATCAACAAACGTATGTGGAGCACATTGGTGCATGGCGTACGTCTCGGCTTCACAACTCGTAGGTTCACGGTTCGAAACCACCACAACAACACTTTCACATTTTTTCAAAGATCAATCCAACACAGGTAACTGTCACCTAAGCGAAACAGGTAAATATAAAAAATACATTTTTTTCCATTGATTTCAACCTACCTGGAAAACACCTTTAATTACACCTGTGACCACACCCTTCGGTGACCACACCCACCTCGGCAACAACCACCACCACCACCACCTCTTCAGCAGCCTCCGGAATTGACCAACAATACCAGAGGCTCCTGAAGACTTCTTCACCCGACGAAGAATAACCTTCATGAAGGTCATGGACAGATGCGGATGGCATAGGCCATCGAAGTGTCCCAGAACCCCGCGTCCTATACTACTAACTCTGCTTCCAGAACAAAATTAGATAAAAATATTTTTGATCTCATGAATTGTAAGCGTCAAATTAACATTCAAATGACAGAAACATTGAATTTACAGACGCCCTGGACGTTTACACATGGTAAAAATTTAACCTATTTGATTTTATCACCAAAAAGTCACCATCGACAATGTTGCCGGTTGTAAAGTGCTGGGAGAGTGCGGTGTAGGTGTTTTTTTAATAAAAAAACGAACTTTACTAATGTTCATTACTATCGGTCCACTCATTAAAAAGTTGACAGTAGTCCCTAGAAATTTTTATCGAAAACAGTTGGTCGAAAAAGCGTTTGACCTTGGAGCAATTGTCACATGCGTAGAAGCTAATCGTCCCGCGCAAGTTTGCCAAAACTTGTTTAATCCTTATTTAAATCTCTCTTTTGGAACTTACCTTTGATTAATTCTTAACTAATGTGAGATATTGATACACTAATCTTTGGCAACGTGTTAACTTCAAAAATCGTTATTTAATTTTCCCCTAATTTTCTTCTTAAAGAATTGAAAGCCGGATTTTTGAAATTTTTGAAAATTTACACAGGAGTGGATTGATAGTAATGAACTGGACTTTACATACATAATCGATGCTTTTCTCCCTTACGGTGTAGAGATACAAGTTTAACAGTGAACAAAATATAAAAATTAATATTCAAATAAAAAAAAATTTGTTTACTGTAGACTTATAAATCGCTTCCAACAACTTCTAAAAGTTTATCTAGCTCAGTTTTATTTGCCTCACAATTTTTACAAACAACCCTGCTATTAAAGAAAGTAATCATTTCATCTGTTGAAATAAAATTATTACAGCATATTTGACGATTTAAACAATAGATTTTTGTTAAAATTATTGCCTTTAACGTCGCCAATGTCATACAGTTTCTCAGTTTACATTTAACGCTGTTCATTATTTAAAAAACTCTCTCTACAGCCAGCATTACTTAAAGAAATTGTTAGTAAACGTAAAACGACAGTAGCATTTTTTTTTAAATTTGCTGACCTGCTCCATCTACATATTTTAAAACAACTGGTCAAAATAATAAAATGTTGTTCGGAACTTCTCCTCCAAATTTCTCATACGAATTTACCAAATTTAATTTTTGCCACTGATTATCCAAACCATTGTCGTCCACACCAAAAAATAATTTTTGAAGTAGTAAATTAGAAAAAGTAATTTGTTGTTGTTTATTTAAACAACATATCGGACTTAACAATATAACGTTAATTAAATTTTTAGATTTGATGGCATCCTGTCAATAAATTTAATTGCCTGCTCCATCTACATATTTTAAAACAACTGGTCAAAATAATAAAATGTTGTTCGGAACTTCTCCTCCAAATTTCTCATACGAATTTACCAAATTTAATTTTTGCCACTGATTATCCAAACCATTGTCGTCCACACCAAAAAATAATTTTTGAAGTAGTAAATTAGAAAAAGTAATTTGTTGTTGTTTATTTAAACAACATATCGGACTTAACAATATAACGTTAATTAAATTTTTAGATTTGATGGCATCCTGTCAATAAATTCAATTAATATCGTTTTTAAAGCGCCCCATTCACTAAGCGTTTTGTATGAGCGACATGCATGTACATACATGTATGTCATACAAGTTTTGATCCTACACTCTAGGATTTGATAGCATACAAGTATTTCTCAAACATGTTGATACATACATAACGTTGAATGTGTGATCGATACATGTTTTTCCACTTCACAGACAAGTTTGCACATACAGAATTTCAACAAGATAAAAAATATAGTTCCTACACGATACAAACATGTGTGACGATCTGGATGTCGAAAGTACTTGTGCCGCTATTGTAATTGTCAAATTATTGTATGGAAAAAAGCACAAAAAGTTTTCTAAAGATTATAAACACTATTTGATGATGTCAAGAAACAATTGTACAGTGCTATATAAACAAAAAGTTTGACTATATATTAAAAAAAGAAAAAAATATCAAAATTATCTGAAAATATTTACTGCAAAACGCTTATTAATAACTATAGTAAGATCTTTCTTCAATATCATACAAATTTCACGACTTTTTTTAAGTTTTTCTTTACGCATACCGCAAAATATCAAACACGTTTGACATACTCACATTTGTATGCGCATACAGTGTTCACAGACAAAACTTGCTCACACACAGTCATTTTACTAAGTTTTGTATGCGCAAACAGTGTGCCATCATACAAAAGTTGATCTGTGTGTGACCAATTCTTGTATGTCATACTTGTTTCCGGAAGTAGAAATGACGAACATGTTTGGACCGTGTGTGGCTTTCTCGAACTTCTATGACATACATGCATGTACAAACATGTCGCTCATACAAAACGCATAGTGAGTGCTTAAATAATTAAAACATGTCATTTTCATTTCGTGTTTATCCTGTTCGTTAATTGTAATTCTGCCTCAGTAACCTTATTAGTTTTAACAATATGTAGTACAATTCGAGTTGTGTACAATAATTAAGATTGAAATAATGTACCCGTCTAGATAAGATAAACCTTTGAAGGACTTTCCAAACGACCGACATTTTGTTGTGTTGCCGTCAGGACTTTTTATGGATCCAACGCAGCAATTAGATTGTCACATTTGCCTCTTACTTAATTTAATTACAGTAGAACTTCGATTAACCGAGTCTCGATTAACCGAGTTCGCGATTAACCGTGCCCACTCAATCCAATTTGAACAATAATATCGACAACAAAATTTTGTATGTTAGGAAAAAAAATCAGCCAAGTCAAGCAATGGAAGCAGTTTATGATCTCCTGGGGTGCGATTTTGTTTCTCTATCGAAAAAAACTCGATAGCGATAAAATCTCGTTTGCTGATTGGTTAAGATGCTACATTTCTGTCACATTTCTCGATTCTGTCACAAAATCAAGTCTTCATAGAGCGATATTTTCTTACCAGCTCTGAATGAACTGATAAATTTTGGAGACATAACCTCGAAATTTATGTCAAAATAGAAGTTTAAAATCGTAATTCTGAGTTACAAGTTCTTAAAATTCAGGTAATTGTAAACTTTTGAGCATTTAATAAGCTTATATACAAAGAACAAATGCAAACAAAAGTTTAAAAGCTACGCAATAACATTTATCGCAAGTGATAATTTATCACTTCGATCGAGAAACAAAATCGCACCCCTGAACTTCTGTGAACAGAAAAATTTTGATTTTCATGGCATCCTCAGTTTAGGAAAAATTTAAACTGACGTACGAAAAATAGTGTCAAATTGTAAAAAACAAAAACTTTGTACTTAAGCTTCTAAAAACTTGGTAACTTGACATGACCTATCCCTTCCATTATCCCGGAAAATCGAGGTTTTACTGTATATGTATTTACTTTAACTTTTAAATTAGAATCAATAAGTTTAGTTTAGTTAATCTTTTTGTATAAACATGTCATCTGGCTGCGTTCAGTAACTTGACTGAGACTTAAAAATAAGTAACTTTGCTCCCTTATCTTATAAGCCCACGACTCCAGCTTTCTCGAAAAGCATAATACCCTCGAAACGGTGTCATCTGTCAATGCTTTTAGTTTCTTTACGCGACAAAGTACAGAGAAAAACTTTAGCTAAGTATATCAAATATTCATGTTTGATAAAAAATTTTATTCGAACATTAGAAACTCATTACGTCTCCATTATTCAGGGCAAGATCGAAAGACTTAGGGTGAGTCGTGGCTCAAGTTCTGAAGAAACGAGTCCAGTTATGGAAGGTATTGCAAATTTTTGTTTGCATTAACTACTCACTTATTTCAGAGTGTAATTTCATGAAAATTTGCCGATTCTTAACGATTGGAATTTTTCAAATGAAATATTCCCGATTTTTACTCTCTGCGTTGAAAATTATCTTGGTAGTGTCACTTTTTATTCAAATGTACTTATTTTTGTTCTACTTTGACCTTCACTATTTTGTTCAATACAGCACTATATACTTTAGCATTTTATATGTATGTTGTAAGTTGCAAAATTTTCGGTTTTTATCTACAGAATGTTTTTCAGGGTACATTGAGTTTATTTTGACAATCAGTCACTGAAAAGATTATAACCAGAGAATTACCACATTTGCAGTTGTGGAAATTTGAAGACGCGCCTTTGAGGATTAAAAGAAAACTTAGAAAACATACTTTTCGGGTTTTGATTTACTTGATTTTTTGCGTCATATGTGGGGTGCTATTTGCAGTAACATTGATTATACCGACGAGAGATGATCAACAGTTTATTTATTTCTTTTCTCTGATGTCTATTTGTTTTGGAAAATGGGTACTTATTAAAAAGTTTTTTAGTATGCCCTCACTTCCAAATAATTTTAGGCTGATATTGCAATTTGGTCAGGCAAAACAGTTATATTACCAATATGTATTTACGTCTGGATTACCATTCCAGTTTTCAGTATTTTTTATATCCTTGAGTATGGAAATTTACAAGTAAAAATGCTACTTCATTTTGCCCGAGCGTTAGACTCTGGATACAAAATCTTCGAAGATTCTATATACCAAAAATGTGTTGAAAACAACTTAATTCAATTTGCAAAGAACCACATTCTACTTTCCAAGTATGTAAAACCACTCGTTTTATTTTTTATATCAGTTTATTTAGACATGCGCAGACAATCTTACGACACACTGAAAGTTTTGTTCTCCTTTTCCACATCATTGGTATAATTGAAGTGGCCAATGTTGCTCTGTTCTATTTTGCGGTAAGTTAGCAGAATAGTGCTGCAAATTTTTCTTACAAAGTATTCTAGTTTGATGGTTCTGTGTCGACACAATATTTTCGCCTAATAACTTTAGCCATGCTCGCTTTCTTAACGGTAGGAGGATTCGCCGAAGTTGGGCAAAGAATTGAAAACATTGTATGTTTGAAATGGTACTATTTCTTCTACTTTAATTTTTCAAAGTCTGTCGAAATTGTAGAAGGATTGAATGAGGTTAAATGGTACCACTGGAATGAAAAAAATAAGAAGTTATACTTGATTTGCCTAATGAATGCAGCACGTGTGCTTAAAATGAAATGTTCAGCTAATATTTCACCCAACTATAACATGGCAATACTAGTAAACTTTTACCATTTTGTGTTATTTTAACTAATTGTTTTTTTTAGTTTATACGTTCATTTTATTCGGCAATGTCTGTCTTTTATAATCTGAAGAAGAACTGATTAGGATCATGTTTAATTGTTTGATGTAGTTATTGGACATATTTATATACAGGGTCCGGCAACACTTGTGTCCACCCCCAAAATCGTCTTTAATTTTAAAAATAAAATTTTGAAAATTTGCATACACTCATAGTTGTCAAAGCTCTAGAAGCCGACGCAAAAATTTATTTTTTATCACTTATAGTTTCGGCGTCGCGACGCCTTAAAAGTGTATTTTTTAGCTAATTGTGAAGTTTTATGAAATGAACCTCTAATTTAATTTTTTTTCAATATAAATGTGTTAAAAATATCTCAGTTGACATTTTAGATTTAATGTAAATTGTATTCAAAATTTGAGGAAAAAATGCTGTTTAATCAAGTTAGTTTCCAATTTTATTACGTCAAAATTGGGAACTACGTTTACACCCATCTGTCAACATCTTGTGTCACAAATGACATCTATTCTTTGGTTCGTTTTAGAAGGTAACAAAAGTCTTACTTGGCGAAATTGTCGCTTTGTCGATGTTAATTAACGATTTCTAGTGTTCAGAACGTGCTAATCAAAATTCACCTTCATATGAGTGAATGAAGTGACTTGTGAAATTTTGGTGTAAACGTAGTTTGTCACTGCACCGTCAAAATGTTGAAAACTAACTTGATAAAACAGCGTTTTTTTCGCAAATTTTAAACACCATTTGAAGTAGATTTAAAATAAAAACTCAAATATTTGTATTACAGTTATGTTGAAAAAAAATTGAATTCGCTAATATTACCGCAAAACCCCAAAAATCGCTAAAAATTAAACTTTTTAGGCGTCGCGACGCCAAAGAAACCGTGATATCAAAACAAATTTTTGTGTCAGCTTCTAGAGCCTTGTCAACTATAAGCGTATGCAAATTTTCAAAATTTTATCTTTAAAATTAAAGACGATTTTAGGGGTGGACACAAGTGTTGCCGGACCCTGTATATGTAATAAACAGGGTGATTTTTTAAAAACGGCAGGCGTTGTAGAATTTTTATTTATGAACCGATTTCAAAAATTTAAAAAACAAATTCAATGGTTTTTAATTTCCTATAATTTATTGATCTTAAAAAATCCCTAAAGCTAATGCGAGTTGTGCTATGAGGTTTCTGCGTGTTAGCTGTAGGTACATGATGTATTTTGCCTTTAAGAAAAAAATATTAAGCGTCTCTTAGTTGAAATGATCATTGTAACTTTTAGTAATGGCGTATTAAAAAATAAGACGTAACTAATTTTTACAGAACCACAAAGGTACACTTTAAACTTCACTGCAAATATTAAGTAGTTGACTTTAGAACGTGAAATTTATGCCTTTTCTTGTAGATTTATAGAGCACTCTCCTGCACCACGTTTAATAAAAATAAAAGTTTTTTTAGAAGTGTTTTTTTTTTCATTATCGGTCTCAAACGACTGCGCCAAAAGAATATCTGCACTATTTCTGGGAGTTTCAGAACACACAGAAATCTATGTAACGCAAAAAAATATGTAAAAAAATCAATAATAAGTATTGATATTTGTACTATAAATGAGAGAAAGTCTAAAGCATAAGCGAGTGACCAAATCTCACGTATGAAAGTGGACGTTTTATCTACAATCGTTTACAGCGAAAGAAACGTAAAATTTTGTCATAACTTGATAGGTGAGTATAGTACATATCATTTCAACGAAATCATTTTGCATTATTGCATGAAATGTATGTTAGATTTCAAAAATCATATTATGGTTGTAAATCATTTCTCTTGTTAGTTGTAAATAGCTTTCAAACAGTAGCTCCCATTGTTGTTGTTGATTGTTCACATCAAAATGAAATAATCAAAAGTGGTCCTGTTGATGTAACAATTGAATTTGAAACTAGCCCAGATGAAATAACTGATAACACATCAGCATTTTGTTTATTGCTACATGATAGAATAATCGAATACTCACCATTAAGTGCAGACACTAGGAAAATAGTTTAATTGTATGTTTTGAATTTATAAATACTATTAAATTAAATTATAAAAAAAATGTAATAAGTTTTTAAATAAATCACCGAAAAACATTGTAATATTTGTTCTAATAGTGACGTTATAGTAGAGAGATAATGTAATTTAGAACGCTTGTTTATCTCAAAAGAGATTAAAAAAAATGAACCCGGTTGTTTTGTAAGTGAGGAAGAGTGATTATGATAATGAAGTAAGACAAAGTAGGTGATAAAAAAATATGGATAATCAATAAAAAAAATAATAAAATAAAAAAAAAATTAACAAGAACGCGTGATCCTGATAATAAGAGGAAGTCTAAAGTCTGCAATTAATGACATCATCCTTTTGACTCTTGGGTCATGACACGGGCTATATTCGATGGAATAGGGAGAGGGATCATCTATTTAAGAAATTCAAATCTTATTAAATTCCATTTTGTATTAATCAGTGCTAGTGTGTTAGTTGTACAGTATGATCCAAAAATTTTTGATCAGCCCTTCTCTGAAAAACAAAAGACATGGAAAACGTAGGTCCTAGTTAAAACAAGCTGCAGCTGTCAACCTGATAATTGGTTGTAAATTATTTGATAATAATTCAAACTGGTATTGAAGAGATTTGAGGTTTTGGTGGCCGTCTGCGCTCTTGTGAAAACCGTTAACATGTCGAGGCCGAAGTTTGAGGTTATGTTACTAAAAACAGTGTAAAACAGCATGGATAAAAAACAACAGTAGTGCAACGTGCAATTGCTTCTCTAAACAAATAAATAACAAATAAGCGAACAGAAAACAAGTGTATTTAATAAAACAAATTTAAAAGTGGTTGCACACGCACACGAGTTTTCACAGTCTCAAAAACACAACTTAATGTTTTTAGGGTGATTCATTGTGTCCACTCATTTTTTCATTCGCAGTTTGGCACAATTTTTAAAATAGGACTTGATAGCAAAAGCCTTTTCCAGCCGTGAACACCTTTTCAATTATGAAAGTAATGACACTAATGACAGCCAAATGACAACTCAAATTTATTATGCGAAGTTTCCTACGCCATACGTTTTCAACTTTTTTTGTTTTCCACAAAAGGGCTGATCAAAAATTTATTGGATCATACTGTATTAAACAGTGCTTTCAAGTGTTAATACTTCAAGAAATTTTTTATAAAAAAGAAAAATGGATAAACAAATGAAACAAAAATCGACTGCAACAATTGCTAAGAAATCAAAAAGCAAGAATAAGAGTAAGCTAACAAATATTTTAGAGCAATTTAATTTGCTCGGTGCATTTGCGTGGCTGAATTTGACTACTATGGATACTAATAATCCATATGTAGTCACAAACATAAGAAGACATGAGACCCAGTTTGGGGATCGACTTCTGGTGGAGTTGAAAGACCCATAAGTTATACCTTCCTGAAAGATATAACTCACTCACCGACCGTCAGTTATCAGAAATTGAAAGTGGAATATACGTATTGCTGAACAGAGGTAAAGAAGGAAAAAGCTTCAAGTTGGAGCTAATGCTAATCCAAAATGTGAAGGTTGGAATACCTTCAACTTCAACAACAACATCAATATCGACAGCATTCGAAAAATCAACTTCAATTCCACCTAACAAAATTCCATCATCCACACCAACACCATCTGAAACAACGGAAATGTCGACAGTAGTGACGATGATGAAGAGGAATCGCAGAACAATTTTGATCCAAATACTTTCTTTTCTTAAAAACCGTTTTTAGGATTGTAAAAAATGTAAGTTATAAATTTTTTATTAAACATTATTAAACATTCGTAAATAGAGTTTTATTAAATTTTTTAATTTCTTTTTTAGAGGTCAGGTCAGGTCAGGTCAGGTCAGGTCAGGTCAGGTCAGGTCAGGTCCATCCATTTTAATGCCATCCATGAAGAGAAAACTTCATATTTTGAAATAAAAAAATTTTCTTTATGTTTGTTCAGAATACGATCTTCATATTGTTTAATAAACTTTTTCATTTTCATTGTATAAATATTAACTAAAAAAAATATTTGAAATAATTAGTTTCCCCATATCTATATATCTTATTATATATTACACACTTCTACACACTATTACACACTATTACACACTATTACACACAGTATATTACACATTTCTGAATCAAGAAAATTAATATCTTCTAAATTATGAAAAAAAAAAATGGGTGTCAATTTAAAATAAGAAAGTTGAGTATCGCCTAAAAGATACTAAGACATTTAGAAAAATTTTAAAATCATTATTTTATAGGAAATTTAAAACCATTTAATTTGTTTTTTAAATTTTTGAAATCGGTTCATAAATAAAAATTCTACAACGTCTGCCGTTTTTAAAAAATCACCCTGCATATTTTTTTGTGACTCCCATAATGAATAAACATTAAATGTCATTTTGTAAAAAAAAATGTAAAATTGTAAAGATACTTGGTTATTATTTTTCATACATATAATAAACACATAGCAATTATAGATTTTTTATTTTAGGTAGATTATAAAAATATGCCTCCAAAGCAAAAGAACATATACCAGAGCTCATTAAAGTCCGTTTTTTTATTAAAAAACCACAAACACCCCCAATCTCCCACCACTTTACAACCGGCAACGTCATCGATGGTGACTTTTTGGTGATAAAATCAAATAGGTTAGCTGCCTAATTGACAATTTGATTACACAAAACGGCCTTTCAGGCTGTGCCGATTTTTTTCACTATTAAATCATTTGATTTGCAATCCAACAGGCTTTAAAAGAAACGTTTTTAACAGAAACACTGTCTAATTTTCAGAAATGTCAAAAATTTGACAACTATTTTCTCACCAAAAATCTACAACAATGTCAAAACTTGTTAAATCTCTATTAAAAATTTTCTGTTGCACCAAATGTTTAATTAGTTATTTATTAATACACTCAACTTTGACAACGTGTTAACCTCAAAAATCGCTACATTCAATTTTCAACTAATTTTCTCCATAAAGATTTGAAAGCATGATTTACACCCAAAGATTTTCGAAAATTTACAGAGGAAAGTGGACTGATAGCAATGAGCTGGACTTTAAAGTCACTCTTCAAAATTTTGGAAAAGCATAAAAAACAAATTTTCAATAAGAATGGAAAACCTGTTGGAACGAGCCATCCAATATGGCACACTACCTCCTTACAAGCTGAAAATATGTCCCAAAAATGTCTGTACACGTTAATTAAGTTAAATTAATATAACTTTAGAGACAGATTAAAATTAAACAAACACGATGATTCTTCAGATAGTCATTCGTGTGAATCTGCATCTCATCCTTATCCAACTGACTCATCTTCTTCTTGTGAAAATATGATAAAATTTAATATTACTCTATCGGCTCAAGAGTGGTTAGATAAAAGAAGCTAACATTTTTTAGTTCAAAAAATAATCCAGATAAGACGAAAAAACGGTAGCCAATTACCAAGCTGAAGAGAATTTGAAAATCGGTAATTATGGACACAAATATCATCCATTGGTCAGATGAACATTACACTCTCGTGCCCTAGGAAATTGGAATGGCCTTTTCCTCCACTTCTAGAATAAGCTTTCGGGATTGGTTCCGTCCATGTGAGACACATGTCAAAATGAACAAAAATATAATATAATCCATTTTCTGTTCGCAAACATTTTGACCCTCAGTTCAAATTTAAAATCAAGATGTCGATGCACAATGCGTGTACAACAAAGCCCACAATGCATTCTGCGTCTAATTCATTGGTCACTTGGTAATTTTGAAGAATTTTGTGGAGGGTTTGACGTCAAGTTGGCCCCCGACGCGTGTTTTTTTTAAATATCTCCAAAGTCAAAAGAGCCTGTGAAATGAAGCACAATAAAACACAATGCATTCTGCGTCTAAGGGGTCGATTTCAAGTGTGACTTGCGTTACTGCAAATCCCATTTGCAACATAGCAACGCTAATCACATTGCTCATACCTTGGCAACGGTTGCAAATTTGCGTTAACGCAGTGACTTGAAATCGACCCGTTAGGGGTCAATTTCAAGTCGTTTGCGACGTCGCTATTTAGCGACGTTGCTAAGGTAGCTGTGATGTGATTGACGTTGCTACGTCACAAACACGTTTAGCGACGTCGCTAAATAATTTGAAATTGACCCCTTAGTCACTGGTCATTTGGTAATTTTGAAGATTTTTGTGGGGGGCTGGACGTTAAGTTGGCCCCCCTCAAGAATTTTTCAAATATCTCATAAACCGAAAAGGCACAATAAATTTGAGCGGAAACACAATAAAAGCACAATAGAATGACACTGTTTAAATTAATTTACTAGCCAATGGGGGGCCAGCTTGACGTGGGTTGTTCGTTCGCCGTCTAATAAGTCACGTGCAAAAGCAGTTTAGATTCGTGGAAACCCGATAGTTTTGGGAACTGGAATTTTATTCGATTGTGTTCAAGGAATTTATACTGTTGAGTTCGAAGAATTAAAAATAGAATAGGATTTTAGAGAAATTGTCAAATACATCAAATTAACTGGGAATGTCTTTTTGAATTGCTCTGTGTCATTCGTGAGCAAAAATGAGTACATTTTTCCTAAAGTCCACGACTTTCTCTTCCATTGTATTTTATGAAAGTGAAACTGAAAGTTTATATGTTTATGTATTTTATGTATGTCCCTTGTTTTCTTAGCTGCTCTGTACTTGTTCGAATCCAATTCTCCTTTCTAGATTTTCTTCGTCACAAAAGATTCAACATAACAAACAACCTCTCGCGTCAATATTGGTACATTTTTCAGAGTGTGATCAATTCAAAATTAAACTTTGATTTTGCCTTTCGAAAACCCTCCAGTGCAGGAAACTTGTTACGTGGGACTCGCGGGGTAATCAGGGTTCGCCCAACTAGCGGGTCTTCCGCGGGTGAGATGTTGGTTACTCTTAATCTGGCCATAATTTGTTAGTACTCTCGATAAGGCACCGTCTGTACTATGCTTGCGGGTCTTCCGAAAACATAATCTCGTCCTGTTTCTGTGTGTCGCCTTTGAAAATAATTAACTTTTATTAATGATGTTTATTGATAAATTGTTTGAATATGTCTACTCCGTTAAATTGTGTGTTGTCATTCATTGTTGTTTTGTTTAAGTAATTTTTGTAGTCTGATCACACTCACAACAGAGCGAATGGAAGATTTTTTTGTAGTTCTTTTGATGTAATTCACTCCCCGCTAGTTTGTTTATTGCATTTTTTTTGTATCGAAACGTTTCTTTGCAAAGTGACTTCCTCTGACATTAAAAAATTATTACATATTTTGTAACATGATCAATTCTGTTCAAATGCTTGTACTAAAATATTTTAAATGAACAATTAGCTGTAAAATTTAACACAAAACCACTCAAAACTTCTAAGATCTAAATAAAACAAGTAAAACTACATCTTGTCTGGTGAATTTTTATTTTTTTGTGTTGGTACGCTCTTCCTAAAAGACGATGCACTGCTTTGTATCTAACGAACATCCGCCTTCACAACACAACATTTTCGGCCATTTTATTTATTTTAAAGTTCGCGGTTCTCGAGTTTTGGCGGTTCATTTGAATTCTGGCGGAATTGGGTTGCAGATCAGTACACTATTGTTATTTAAATTCTACTGGAATTGTACATAATTTGCTTTTGGAACGATTTGGGTCTCGTATTTGGTAATGAAACTAGCAAATTTATGAGCGCGCGTAGAATAAAATGCATTATAGCGATGGTAATTAATAAGATGTTTACTTATAAAAATGTCAGAGCCGCCTCGTGAGGGCGCTGATGCAAGTTTTATGCGACACGCCTATACGCCATTTATTTTGAACGTGAGGTCCAAAGTCCAACAAGTGTCCAAATTTTGGGACTGTACGCAAAATTATGCATTAAATTGTACTTTCTAGTGATATTTTTTGGTTTATTAGATCGCATGCATTGTCTTGTTGACAGTTGACTTTGTTTACAATTAACTGAAATGACAGAAACAATATTAATTAGCATTGTTGAGAAATTATTTCAATTTCTCAAAATTTAGACAAAAATTGTCAATGTTTTTGTTCGTTATGTGTAGAACTTCTTTTCATGAAAAAATGGATATCCATAACTCACGGTGAGACTGAAAGACCAGGGTTGTAATTAAACATAACCTATCGTGCTAGTTTTTATCTGTAATTAACATGATAGGGTGCAGTGGGTGCAAGTAATGTTTAGTTTATGGCTTAACATGTTCTGATCCTCAAGTTAAAACCCTCCCTTTGAGACCTTTGAGAAAAAAAAGAGAAAAATATAACCTTTGAGAATCTAAACGTTAATAACTTCGTCTTTTTTTGCTCACTAAACGTCAATAGTTGCACTAGCTCCGAATATAAACCCAAATTCGATTAAAAGAATGCAAAATGTGCGCCCAAAGGTTTAATTTGGAAAAATAGGCGATTTGTTTACAAACATGTTTAGTAGTCAAAAAACATCCACATCACGTAGTACAAATTTTTTATTATCCACTTTTCTTCAAATTAGACTTAAATCTTTTTGTATTTTCAATAAATTCTTGATTTAACCATACACCTTATTTATTTTGAATACCACATTTCAAGGTCATTATTCGTCCAAATGTTGGGACTGTACACGATATTTGACAGAATTTATGTATTGGGTTGTACTGTGAAAGGGTAGTTTTACGACTGCATGTTGGTACTGGTGTTGTCATCATCTTGTCATCAGATGACAGACACTTGACAGAAGTAATAACAACGATTTTCGATGAATTGCATTACAAATAAAGTGGTATTGCTTTTTATTCCATTGTGATTAAAAGTTTAGGACTTTAACCTCACAACAAACTAGGTAGACGAGCTATTTATTAAGGATACAAATGTAGTGGTGCTATTGTTTACAATGAACAGTTTGAAATGTGATAATGCCTGTTAATTCAAATTAGGAAGTTCTGAATGAGTTTTGACAAAAACTTGAATAGTTGCATAGTTTTTTGTTAAACCTAGAAAGTGTAAAGTAGCTCGATATACGAAATGGTTATCATCATCACTTAAGCAAGTTCTTCTAGTTCGTTATTCGTATTAATCGCATGAATCGAATGAAGATAGTACCAGCAGTACCTTGGTCGTAATTTCAAAAAACAGTTCTGGTTTTTGTAAAAGACATCGCCAGAGTCAATAGATGATATAAATTTCAACTTCCTAAATATTGGAAACTAATTTGAACTTGTCACTGATTGCTGCCAATAATGTGTTCAGTACAACAATAAAGAATTAAAAATGATGGTTTTCTTTAGGCGCACGTGCCTTGACTTTTTCTACTTTTTTCTACTTGTAGTGAAACTCCGGATGTAGAAAGGCTCTACCGTGGATTGTTTTTGAACCAACTTATCAGAGTGTATACGCGAATTCTACGTGAAATTACATAAAATTAAAAACTTTTCAGGTTATAGTAAACAAATTTATTTTGACAGTGCCCCACTCTACCCCACTTTAAACATATTGCCAACGGCCGCTATTTACCCTAAAGTTTACATACACTGCGCGCTCACATACACTTTCCGCCACTAAAATTTGCACGGAGGTATTGGGAGCGCGCGGATTTTAAATATAGCGCCCCCTACACGTGACAGCTGAAATATTTACATATAAATCGTCACTGGTTGGTGTACGATTGTAATGTTTTTGTGATTGTTTGTGTGTTTTTGTGGTGTTTAAGTAGTGTTTTAGATATTTATTAGGTATGGAAATCGAACTTCATTTTGGATCTGAAACTGTTAAGTTTATTCACCGAACAACTATGACCGAAGAAAAGGGGAAAGGATTGAGTCGAGTCGGTCACGTCCTTAACGTTTTAGAGCGAAATTTCTCAGAATTTTCACTTATAAAGGCCAAGTACTCCGTGGAACTTGAGGTTTGTTACAACATTTTTTGGTTACTGACATTCTAAAGAAGTTTTATTGTAGGTTAACAAAGAACGGCTTTTTTCCAAAAGTTCTAGGATTCCGCAAGAGTTAGTTATAAAACCATCACTAGAACGACCACCATAACAATCAGATATAAATGATATGAATCCACATGGAGTTATTCCAATTAAAAATTTAGCAGTAAAAGCGTCTTTGTAATGTGAATAAGTATAAATGCAATGATCTAAGGTCCTGGTTGTTGAATTCGTATTTCTGAGCAGTCAAAGATAACACGACAATTGGGCTATTTGATTTTAAAAACTTCTGGCATTGTTCTTGACACAATTTCTCTGCTAGGCCAAAAAACATAATTTTTTATTTTCTGTGCTAGTTCCTCCAATAGTGCGTTGAATATTCTTTGAATAGTAGGTATATCTATGAACTCCAAACAGCACTCCTACTGCAGAATAGGAAATTCCAAGTTTCATTTTCATTAAAAATATTAATAACTTATCTTTAAGACAAATTTTGTCATTACCATGTGTTGTAATACTTAGTAATGACAAAATATTTCAAGTATTTCAAGCTAGTTATCTGTTCATCAGTTTTTGTAGAAGAAAAACCATGAAAGCCTCACATAACATCTTTTTCTTTATTTGGACCAATGCATTTATTTACGTAACTTTTGAAATTGTTATTTACAGGTATGTTGCAAGTTACATCCCCGTACCACCCGCGACTCCGCGATAGTGCAACCTCGGCACTTTGTTGCATTATATAGGGTCACGAGAGTAGGAAATAATATAGTTTTTTGTTAGACGTAGTTAGAGTAGTTCATCTTTAGTTGTAATACCATAAATAAATAGTTTTTAAAAAGTTTTAAAAGTTTTTTCTAACATCGAAAACTTAACTGGCGCAGTCGGTAGGATTGACTGAAATCATCTCACATCGAGTTTTGATGGTCTTCGTTTCAACGATTAATTCAGTCATTTAAAATTCAGTGATTGGGTGGGTGTCTTCATACATCGAAGAATCCAAGGAAGAAGAGAATGAACAAATTCGTCTTATTCATCAGCGTGTAAGTTGCTCATCCTTTTGCTTTCCTTCCAATTCACTTTATTTTACCTTTACTTTAAACTTTAAGTCATCTAAGAAATTTAGTATTTTATTTCTAATTAGTTTATGTCGAACAATTTCGAAGATTTAAATAATTTGATTGCTCAGCTAAGATCTATCAATATTGCTAATAATATGCCGGAAACAGAAACAAATAATACCAATACAATTAACGTTCCTTTATTAAGATTTTATGCAGATAATATCCCTCATTTTGATGGGAACCCCTATCAATTAAATCGATTCTTAAGTTCATGCGAAAATCTGATTAGAACTTTCCAAAACGCAACAGATCCAAATGCTGCAATTAATATTTGTTTAATGGATACTGTTTTATCAAAATTAAGAGGTCGGGCCGCAGATCTGATTGGTTCGAGGACCGAATTAGTAGGATGGCACAATATAAAAAACGCTTTAATTTTAACATTTTCCGATCAAAAGAGTATCGATTGCTTGATTCAAGACTTAATAAATATTAAACGGGCGAGAAACGAAACCCCAATTCAATTTGGTATGAGGTTACAAGATGCAAGAAGTCTTTTGGTGTCAAAATTAAATACCAACATTCAGAATGAACAGGAAAAATTAATCAAAATTGCTCACTACGAAGATTTCGCTCTAAAAACTTTTATCAACGGATTACAGTACAATATGCAACTTCCGGTTAGACTAAAAAACCCCAGCTCTTTAGAACAAGCCCTATCGTTCGTGATAGAGGAAGAAAATTTCCAATATTTAAGCACTGGTAATAATCTAAATTTAAATCAGCGAACATATAAACCTCAACCCCGATGTACAGTTAATAATAACAATCAGTCAAACTTCAAATTTAACTCAAAACCTCCACTCTCTACTTTTAAACAAATTTCAACAACACCATATCGCAATTTGTCATATTCAAATCAACCACCTTTCAATCCGCAACCAAATAATTTTGTTCGACCAAATTATCAAACTAATCAAACAAATTTTCCGCGACCAACCTTTCCGCGACCAAATTTTAACTTCAACCAGTTTGAACCCCCTCAACAATTTCAACCCAGACCATTGCAAAATTTTCCGCAATTTCGAAATCCAAATTTTGTCCAGAACAGACCCTCACAACCTTTTGGCAGCCGACAAAGCTCATTATCAAAATTTAGCAAATTCCAAAAACCAGAACCTATGGATACAAGTTCAAGTAATACACGAGTAAGCATAAAGCCAAAACCGAACTTTACCTTTGAGGAACTGTATTCGCAAAACGTCAGCGAAAATATTTCAAGTGAAGTCACACCGTGTGATCTTTACTCGGAAAAAAGTAGAAACTATGCAGACTCTTATCCTTACACAGAAAATGCCACTTCTACATGTGTTGAGCATTCTTATTATCGCGAAGAAGATATTGGTGACATGCAAAACCCAGAAACAGCTTGCAACGACATGCATTTTTATCTAGAAGACAACCAAGATTATCATGATCTCACGGTTGAAAATGCAAGTTTGCAAAATTTTCACCAAGCCATCAACCCAATCGATCCACCATAATAAAAATTAATAATTTTGGACAAAACTTACCCTACATTTATATCCCTGAAATAAATTCTTATTTTCTTGTAGATACAGGCAGTACAAAAAGTTTCATTTCACCAAAATTAGCTCATTGTCTTTATGAACCATTTATTAAAAACGAAAATTTCCAAATTGAAACAGCACATGGATTTTCAAAACATTCAAAAATCGCTTTAATCCCACTATTCGACGTTTTTAGAACAAATATCGAACTTAAATTTATTATTTTTCAATTTTCATTAAATTTTGACGGGTTAATCGGAGCAGATCTTTTGAGAAATTTAAAAGCTTCCGTGGATTTCCAAAACCAAAAATTAATAACAAACTCAGCTCAAATTCCATTAATTTATGACGAAATAATCTATAAAAAAGGTAAGCAAAATTTAAACGCAGATGCTCTTTCTAGGATTCAAATCAATGCACTCGAACAAGAAAGTATTGTAAATAACCCTGGCGATGTTAACGAAGACATCTCAAAATTTTTACAAAACTCAGATGAATTTGTTGAAATCGATGATATACAATTAGACGTCCTTCCCGATTTAAATACATCTGCTAAAGTGAAAATATTGCAGGATATGCAAATTTATCCACCAGTTGAAGACCCAAATTCAGGTCCAACCACAATTCACTCAGCAGATAACGCAAATTTAAATAACGATGGTATTCCAATTTTAAATGAAATAATTAATAACAAAAGAAACCAAATTTTTATTTCACCGAACCCTCATCCTAAAATTGAAGTTAGCAATGATGATTTTGAAAACCACAAAATTTTAATCGTTCAAATTCCAAAATCTGACCAAAATGCAATATTTGATTTTCTTGCTCAATATACCACTCTCGGAAAAACTTTTCATTTGTATTTTTACGATGACAAAATGTATGAGGATTTCAATGCAGTATATATGAAATATTTTTACTCAAAAGGGCATAAACTTGTCAAATGTACGCAATTGGTTAACCCTGTTCGGGAACAAAACGAACGAACATTGTTGATTCGGCATCAACATGAAAGTAAAACCAATCACCGAGGTGTTAACGAAACTTTCGATAGATTAAAATGAAATTATTATTGGCCATCAATGAAAAATGACATTAACAATTATATCAATGACTGTCAAATTTGTCAAACTGCCAAATATTCTCGGAAAAAACCATGCATTCCCCTTGTTTTAACTGAATCCATTGGTAAACCTTTTCAACTTGTACATGCTGATGTTTTCAAATTCGATAACCAAAACTTTTTAACAATAATTAATTCTTTTTCTAAATTCGGACAAGCTTTCCTGATAGAAGGCAAAACAGCTATAGAAATTTGCGATTGTCTTACTAGCTATTTTGCTCTTTACGGCATACCCGAAAAAATCATTATCAACAACGGCACTGAATTTAATAACGATACAGTAAAAGAACTACTAAAAGCTCATA
This sequence comes from Gnatocerus cornutus, assembly GCA_029298725.1. NCBI lineage: Eukaryota > Metazoa > Arthropoda > Insecta > Coleoptera > Tenebrionidae > Gnatocerus > Gnatocerus cornutus. The sequence goes on along the minus strand of CM055512.1, from coordinate 9,021,181 downwards.
AAATTAATATCCATTTTGGCACTCCTTTACATCACGAGTCAAATTCACCAATCGAACGCTTCCATTCTACGTTAATAGAACATTTACGACTTTTAAAACAAAATGATACAGATTGTAACGTTCGACAACTAATGAAATATGCCTTAATCGCTTATAATAATTCGATACATTCTACTACAAAATTTACACCATTGGAACTAATATTTGGACATACAAATATGCGCGATCCTTCAGATCTCATTCAAACAACTTTCTATACAGAATATGTCAATAACCATCGTCAAAAAGTCAAACATTTGTATCGAAATATTGAAAATAAAGTTCACGAACAGAAAGTACAAATTTTAGACAACAGAAACATAATGGGTCCCGAGCAATACAACTTTAAAATTGGGCAAACCGTTTATAAAGTTAGTGATAAAAGAAATAAAAAGGAAAATAAATTCAAAGGCCCCTTTGAATTAATAGAACTTTTGGAACATAATAAAGCCAAAATTAAAAACAAATTGAATAATAAAATAGATACTATTCACCTAAAAGAGCTAAAAATTCCTCTTCTTACAGATTAACCTTCTGTAATGGACTGGAACCTCCAGGCTTATTCAACCTGAACGAAAACCCGGGCCTTCTACCTCTAAAATTAGGGAATGCACAAAATGTAGTAAACTATTGGTCGTTCATACAAATCTTTGACATTAGTTCTATCGTGGATCAATTTTTGAGTTTAAATCATCAAGTCGAAATTTTAAAACAAGAAGTTATAAAATATGATTCCGGAAAATCACAAACTTATAATTCCTTTCATTTGCTAGATTTACTTGCAAACAAAATCAGACTACAAATAATGCAGCTAAATCCTTCTTGGAAAATTCAAATTCGCAAAAAACGAGGTTTGATTAATGGATTAGGATCAATTATAAGATCTATCACAGGCAATTTAGATCAAAGCGATGCTATAAGGTACGACCAGGCAATTTCAATAATTTCGAAAAATGATCAAAATTTTAAAGCAATAATGAAAAATCAAATCACATTGTTAGAGACTTCTATTCAAAAATTCGAAAATGGAACTCACGTATTGAAAGAAAACGAAAAGCAATTAGAAGAGCGAATCATCGAAATACAAAGTACGTTATCAAATTTACAAACAAGAAATTTAAAAGCCCATGAATATTTTTTAAAACAAATGCTAATCTCCCAAATTAGTATTACCTATGAAATGATAATCGAAATCTTAGACAAGATTGAAGTGGCAATTTTGTTTTCAAAATTGAATACTCTACATAATTCGATCGTCGAACCTGCAGATTTGTTGAAAGAACTAATTTTTGTTAAAAATCATTTAGATAACAATATAAAACTACCTTTTACCTTATCTATAGACAAAATTTTAACTTTCGAAAATGTTATTAATATTAAAGCTTATAGCAAAGGTAATCAAATTATTTTTATAATTGAAATTCCGCTTGTTCAAACAATTGATTACAATTATTATCACTTATACCCTCTACCTACATCCACAAATGGCACTTATCATGTTATCGTACCACAAACCAAATACCTAACCCTCAACGAGCAAAATTACGCTTTCTTCAACGAACCCTGTAGAGAAATTGCTCCAGAAGAATTCATCTGTCAAGACATCAACGTCATCCCACTTGGTCTACCCACGCCGTGTGAAATCAGTATGCTTCAATATTCAAGTGACATCAAAAACTGCCGAAACCTCTGGGTCGAAATTTCAGACATCCAAGTAGAGAAATTGGAAAAAAACAAGTGGATTCTGATCGTACCAACTACAACAGTCGCCATTCACTCCTGCGAGAACGACAAGATCAACGTACCCTTACATGGAACATACTTGTTAGATTTGGACATTGAGTGTAAAGTGCTAATTGGACATTTCTTAATCAAAAATTATCAAAACACTTCGAAATTTAAAACTATCTCACTTCCTTCGTTAAAAATCAATATTTCTGATTCGTTTATTAAAAATCTTAACTTCACTAAGTTAACAATGAATGGCATTGGGTTAGAGGAAATACAAGAATTGAAGGGAAGTTTACAGCTACAAAAGGATCAACTCTCCAACATCGTGGAAGTGCCGTTTCATAAACAGAGGCCAAGTTTATGGACAGTTTTATTGTACATCGCAATCATTTTAATTGTGTCTGGATTATTAGGTCCAAAGATCTTTCGCATCATCATCAATCGAAGGAATCAAGGCAATCAAACTCGTAGAAGCTGTTCGAACGAAGATCCCAAGGACCAACCAATAGTCATTTGAAGGCTTCCTTCAGCCCTAAGGTCGCCTCTTTGGCAGGGAGGAGTTACATCCCCGTACCACCCGCGACTACGCGATAGTGCAACCTCGGCACTTTGTTGCATTATATAGGGTCACGAGAGTAGGAAATAATATAGTTTTTTGTTAGACGTAGTTAGAGTAGTTCATCTTTAGTTGTAATACCATAAATAAATAGTTCTTAAAAAGTTTTAAAAGTTTTTTCTAACATCGAAAACTTAACTTGCATGATGTTGCAATTTCATTATTACCATAATATTCACATTCAAATAAAAACGATTTTTCAACATCATTAGACTTGAATTGAGTACTTGAATTTACAAATTTTGGAACATTAATCATTACATTACTATGCTGACTGCAAATTCTCGAATAGGGTTTGGGTGCCCAAGCGCATTTGCTGTTAAACCTATGAATGTTAACAATTATTGAAGTTAGTTGAACTCGTCTTTTCAAAATTTCACTTACGTATTTCTCTTAACGGCATTTATCCATTGTTTTCGCCGGTCTTGTTCATGTGGCCTGTACGGAAAACTATAAAATTTTGTGTTTTTATCGGTATTTGAATAATTGTTGTGACATCACACTATGCAACAATTTGTAAAACTAACACATCCGGAGCCTATTTTCGTTGGCTGCATTTTACGAATTTAAGTATTTATTGTTTAAATACAACACTATTGAGTTGTAAACAACTTTAACCTGTACAAAAATAATCTTGTGTATATGTAAAACGAGAACAGTTTTGCCGGACGAGGGCGCCACCGGCGTTTATGCGCGCTCTCAATAGGTTCTTAACAAGGAGTAAGTGTCAATCAATATGTAAACAAACTTATTTTGACACCCTCCACGCTAAATTAGTACCAACTTTAATGAAAACCCCTAATTTGCCAGATACACTCAGCTCTCATGTACACCTTCCGCCACTAAAATTGGGACCTTTTATAGGTAATAAATGAAGTTTATAAGATCGACTTTTTCAAGAACCCGCACCCTTGTGTCGCTACTGGTACTGCACGTAATACTGTGGTCGACTACGCGTGTTAAGCACCACTGCGACTGTGCGCGCCGCGCCATTCCACGTTGGATCGTGGTCGGTGGTTGTTGTGTTTTGTGATTCTTAATGAAAAAACCGCTAAACTTGTGTAAAATGGTTCCTGCAGCCCCAAAATTAACAGGACAGTGTAAAAGGAGGGTAAGTTGCGTAACCTGTAAACTATTGCTGTATTTAAGTCATTGATTTTATGTGGCAAAGACGATCGTTAATGCATTTTTACAGACGCCGAAACGTGAAATGGCGTCCCAACTTCTTCCGTTCAGCCGGCAGACAGTCCAGACAGGTGAAGGAGATGCAACATTTACTAGGTGAGTTTGTTTAAAGTTATCAAATTCGTAGTTAAAGTCTATTTAAAAATTAGAAATCAACCGGTTAACCAATCTACCACCTGTTGAATAGGCTACCGGACTGTTTTTTTTTTAATTCAAAAAATAAATCTATGTAGTCTAAAAACATGAAAAATCAATGTCCTTTTTTTTTGAGCAATTTATTTATAACAAAAAAAAATGTTTAAAAAATGAATAGTTTCAAACACGCGCCTTGGTGACGTAACAACTCTTAAGTCGACGCCTATTGGCTACAGGCAATGCCAAGGTCATTGGTGAAAACGATGAAGAAAAGTTAGAATTGAGGTTATGAATGCATAAAGTGTATGTGCAGCACGTGAATTGTTGTAGTTTTTGTATTTCTTACTTTAGTGCTCCAATAACAGAATAGTAAAAATGGACATTTGCTACGAAGAAGCTACAAGCAATAATTTGCCAGTAGTTGATACAGACATGATAGTTCGGTATTTTCGAGAGAATCCGAATTTTCAAGATCCAGAAGTTCGGAATGTAAAAACGACAAGGTACGTAAATCGTTTTTAGTTATGTGTTTGTGTTATTGGTGGTATTTTCACTTGATAAAATTTTAGTGCTGGGCGACAGCACTATGGAGATAATGCTGTTGGATATGTTCAAATCCAAAGAAAAGACGCCAAGTGTTGTGTCAAAGCTCGAGTAACCCCTGAGCATAAAATCAGGCATGCAGGATACCAAGTGCAAGTTGTCATTAACGAAGAAGAACAGTTTGTTGAAAGCTGTGAGTGCTTTGACTGTAGTGCTTCAGCAGGTATAAAATTGAAGTTTCGAAGTGATAAAACTATGGGAATGCTTGATTGTAGGAGGATGTAAACACTCAATCGCCACATTATTATGGATCCATCGACGATCTGAAGAACCCTCGGTGACTTCAGTAGAATGCTACTGGAAGAAACCCAATCTGGCAAAAGTAGGGACGTCAATTAAGTTTTCAAAGTTACAGGATTTATGTGGAAAAAGTGTCCCTGAAGTGAAAGATGTGGGCCCTGATTTCTTACAATCTGTGTTAGAAGAAGGTAAGAAGTGCAGTGCATCAGGCACACTCTACCATTTGGTGGTTGAGCCTTCAAACACTAGTAAACTTTGTCTGCATCGTTTACATTACAAATTTAAAAGAGAAAGTGATGAAAAGACGGCCACAAATTTTTTGAACTTTCTTAAGGAAAAAATAACACAAACAATGTGTACCACAGCAGAAAAAGAAAAAAGAAAACAAAGTAAAACCAGTATTTGGTATTCTATTCGCTACGGACGAATTACAGCGTCAAAAATTTGGGAGGCAACCCGAAGTAAGACCTTTGACGGCGAACTGGTAAAAACCATATTGGGAGGGTCTAAACCTATTCAAAATGAGGCGATGGATAGGGGAAAGCGGTTGGAAAGTGATGTGCGCAACGAATTTGAAAAAAAGTTCAAATTAAAAATTGAAGATGCCGGATTTTTTATTCACAAGAATTTTCCTCATTTTGGTGCGTCTCCTGATGGCCTTACAAAAACACATGTTGTGGAAATTAAATGTCCGTTTAAGGAAAAACCTGTAAAAAATTATTTATACCAAGAAAGAATATGTGATAAACCCTTTGCACAAATTCAGCTGCAAATGTATCTGAGTAATCGCAAACTTGGATATTTTGTAGTTGCTGCACCGGATTTTGAAATAACCAGGGATTTTAGAACAAAAGAAGTTCATCTTGACGAAGAATACGTTCAAGATCTTCTAAAGAAAGCAGAAGTATTTTGGAAACAGGCGATTTTTACAAAACTGTAATTGTTTTTAATCTTTTATTAATAAACCTTGCACATTTATTATTCCACATGCTATGATTACAATTGAGTCGTATAAATAAAGATAATTGTTGTTTACACATGCATGTCTTCTCAACATACGAAATTCCCTCAGACGTCTAATAACCCGCTCCACATGTATTCTAAGAGCAGCTATTCTTCTAGTTTCCCTAACCTCTTCTTTAGTTGGTTTTTGCTGCTGGTACACTGAAGGAGGACGCACTACCACACAGTTCTTTGCCACCAAGGCTTCCGAGATTTGTTTGAAGCCCCTGTCGACCATTATTTGGCAGTTGTCAGGCAGCACTCGAAAATAGCCGGATTCCTTTAAAATTGTTGCATCAGGTGTTCTTCCGCCATACCCTCCAGATATAAAATTCACAAAACCATATGGCGTTGTTGATATTAGGTATTTTATCGTATTGCAATGTTTATAATTGGACCAACTCAAGGCCTGCTGTACAGGATTTTTTGGAACCTGAATTTCCATTTCCAAACAGTCAATTATTGACTGCAATTTCCTAAAATTCAAACGAAATGGAATTGGCAACATTTCTTCAATTTCTGCAGCTGCAGGCCAAAATATGAATTTTCTAAAATATCCGACCAGAATAGGTACCGAATTGTTAAAAATTTTTCCAATATAGGATTCAGTAACACCGATGTCATTTGCTAAACGAGCATTAGCATCGTTCAGCCTAATTTTTTTCAAGGTAATTAGAATGTGTTCGTACTTCATTGCCACATTTTTTGTTAGCAACTTTAAAATAAAAAAAGAATCTTTTGGCAACCCAAGGTATAATCGAGGACTGGTTGCTATTATTGAGATATGGGTTTTATAATATGGGTCCCGGTCAACTTTGTCTTGAGTCCATCCTGAAGAACTACCAGATGTTGAAGGTGCCCAACTGCTAGATCCAGACAATTCGCTTGAAAATGAATCGTTACTTTCTACCTTGAAAGCCACCAGATTTTTCTCGTCTGTATTTATGCCTTTTTCTAGCACTTTAACTACGTATGTATTTACAGCTTTTGTTGCCACCTGCAGTTGGTCCGTGATTACGGCTTTACATTTTGTGACAACACGGGTTGTCTGTGTTGACATTGTATTTTTCGTTGGTTTGACGCTATAATACAATGGTTCTTCAGGACTTACAAAAAATTCACCAGAAGCCGAGAGTACTTGTGCCTGTGGTGGCGAGGGAGTAATCGAACTCGAAGGAGCAAAAAACTTTTTTACCACCTTCCTTCCCAATGGTCGCAAGGCATCTAATTTTCGCTTCTTTGCCGAGCTTGTCAACTGAGAAATTTCTGATTGCTCTCGCTTAGGGCTCATAATGAATAGATGAGGAACTCTATCAATTTTCATTTTGAGGCGAGTCCCAATCATTTTATACTCTACCCAATTTTCTGCATCTTCTTCCAACTGGATAGATATGTAAAATTAATCAAAATTAAGTATATTTTCCCTATTAACTTACATTAAAATGGTCTTCACAGCAGTAAATTTCGGTAGTTTTCGGAATGAAATATTCATTGACAGCGGTGTACCAGTTAGCTCTTCGCTCCTTTTCTGTTGGTACCAATATAAATAACTTATTTGGTGTGGTCTCGCTGGAGTTCAAGCATAAAGGAACAAAACAACACTTCTTCATGATTAGCCTTAAAGAGAATTTTCAACTTAACACTACTATACAATGAACTAATAAATTTAATTATTGTAACTGTAACCGATCATACTTACGATGTAACTATTCTCTTTGTGCACTCAGGGGAAAGTGCTGTTTACACGATAAATTGTCTATGAACAGGGACTGAATCGTCACGAAATACTTCACACGTTGTAAACGAAGAAAATGGTAGAAAACATCTTTTGCATTCACACAAGTTACCAGGATGACTGCAGATGAAAACAAAACTTTCGATTGGTTTATGCCAGTGTGCTTTAAACCTGAATCCAGTGAGGAATCATAACGATTACTCTATCTGACTCTCATCAATTCCGGTGACGTATGCGTTTTCTCAATTCATATGCATAGAAAGGAGTTGTGACGTAGTCACTGAGGACTTATTTAAACTAACCGCGCGAAGCTAAATTTGAAACGGATATTTAGCTACCAATTCCGACCTTTGGAGAACAGAAAATCTATTTGGTGATTGATTTATGCATATACGTAACTCATAAACATAGTAATATGCATCAATTTTTCTGGTGTCCGGTAGCCTATTGTGTTGGTGTGACATAAAAATTCCTTTCATAGCTTCACGTGGTATCGTTGAATTATCAAATTTAACATTCATGAAATAGATCACTTCATTTAATGTGTCTCAGACTCCACTATAATGTTTTAAGAGTGTAATAAAGACTTTGGTCGACCATAAGAATGATTGTACCTATTTGTAGTTTCTCACGACTTTGGGGCGAGTTTCGCTTAAATCTAAACAGGAGCGTTACTAATATGAGTTATGCGTCTGGGACTAACACTTCTGGATGTGAGGGTGACCTTCACCGTTTTAAAATTAAGAAATGCATTTAGACGCCGAAAGCTTGTTTGTAGAACAGCTACAATTGTGATTAATTTTCTTGTAGTTGGACGGTCACTCGTAAAATAGTTTTTGGGTAATTAATGAAGTAGGGTTTGTTTTAACCTCTTTTGCACTTTCGAGTTTTTCAATGTCATTCAAAACGTCAGGTTCGTTATAATTTTTCGCAACCACCGCGCATCTATATCTTATGGGACCTTCTTGGGACTTGTCGTCGTCAAAAAGGGAAATTAGTGGTGGACACTCAAAGAGACACTCAAGGTGCTTAATAAAAATGTATATTAATAGTTATTTACAGGGGCGTGTGGTAACTTACATTTTACAGCGCGAAATCAGTTTGAAGTACGACGTCGTAGCCGGAGTGCTTTAATGATTGAGCGCTGTAAAATGGTTAACGCACAAGAGTTGTATTAAACTTTTTGGCCGAAAAATTTTAATTTAAATAATTGGGTTTTTCAAAATTCATGAGAACTGTCACATCTGACATTTGTAAATTTCATCATCTGTCAATTCTGTCAATTTTGTAGTTGGTGCACAAAAAGTACACAAGATGGCGCTGTATAAAAAACGTTTTTAAGGTCACTAGATCAAATTGTCTGTTTTATAAGGTACCGCTGTTAGTTTTCCAGTGCGCAATTCAAGAGAGACAGACATAGTCCATAAATCAATGGGTTAGAACGAGACGCAAGATTCTAGGGAATTGTCATAAAATTGTTGACGTAAAATTTGTCATTGACAAAATGTAAGGTTATCTTAAATTTATTTGTTTAAAATACACTTAAATAAACCGTGGGTACAAAAAGAAAATTGGTTCCAACATTATAACAGACTATGTGAATACGTAAGAGGTGAGCGAACCGACATTAGAACCGATTCCATTTTAGCACGTTAAGGAGGTGCAACACTCAGAAACGGTCTCGGACTTCAAGCACTGTCTTTGGCAATCTCCAACGATTCGACCTGTATGCAGTAACGCCCTAATTAGAATATGCTATCAGCACTTTTTATATTGTAGCTTATGCAGACAATGTGGTAATAATGATGTGATGTAGAAAGAACTGAGAGAAAGCATTGCATAAATGGAAGTAGCAAATACATGAGCAGAAAATGAAGTACATGAGATATTCTTCAAGCGCTATTAAGAAGAGAGAGTTTACAAATTTGTACATGTTTAAGATCTTGATTGAGTTAATACAGAACAACTGCAATTATCATCAACATCAACAAAACGAATATCAGGAGCAAATATTAAGGTTATGGCAAAATTATTTAACACCCTAAAATACAAAATTAAATCTATTTCTAACACTACAGGAGACCATTTGAATACGTAAGAAGTGAGTGAGCAAACCAACATTACTATCAATCCCATTGAAGTGCGAGTCATGTGTTTGAGCCTCTAGCGTTGTCTTTGGCAGTGTTTCAACGATTCCACCTGTATACAGTAAGGGCATACGTGTTATAAATTCTTTATATGTTGTGAACACTAGCGAGAAATATAAAAATTATAAGACCTAAAGAAGAACTGAGAAAAAGCATTAGGACGGACATACATGGAAAATGCAAGTGACGCGTATAGTGAGGAAATGACTAATAAGAGTATAATAGTTGAATAGTTGAGAAGTTTGAATGTGGAAAAATATTCAAGAACTTGAGGGTGCACAACACTGAAATACAGATTGTTGCAATGAAACCTTGTGATTTTCTTATGAAGTAACAAGAAAATCAATGATTAATTTCAGGTAAAATGAAGATTCAACGTTGTATCCAAAAACCAAAGAAATAGTGCAGCATATTAACTCAACGACAATAAAATAATTTTAATCAAATCTTTTATTCTACTACATTTTCTCCATGAATGTATAGCTATGAGTTAGAACCCATGTGTTTAAGGACCTTCATACGCCACTTAGAACTGTAGAACCTGTTTTGCCTCTCTTATGTGTATTTCTTGTTCTATTGCATTTTCAGTGTTCCCTTTCATTATGAGGAAGCAGCAGTGGCTTCAAGCCAATCATCTTCTGCCGCTGATGTTGAAAGCGATGTTGTATCTCCCTCCTGAGGCTGTGTATCTGCAGTGTTCAGTGCAATGATTGCATCTTGTCCCTCTGCTGTTTTATGAGGTGCCTCTTTTAGATTAGGGTAGCAAGTCAGTTGTTCCTACAACACATTTTGATGACGTTTCCCGGTGAGGCCGACAAACTTACACTTTACAAGATTTTTGCTTATTTTTTAGGCCATTGAAACATTTCTGTTCATAACGCAGGTTTTGTGATGTATTCCTTCTGCCATTTTCTTGTCCATAGATTTGATTTTCAACTCATATTAACAATAAGATGAACGAGTTATTCGCCTGAATGCAAGAAGTTCATGTTGGTATTGGGGCTATTGAAACACAAAAGCGATTGAAGACAAATTGGGGGAACATTATTTAAATTTAGTTCACGGAATTCGTAAACTAACAGGTACAAAATTCCATAACCTTATAAGAAGTACTCAAGGGTTCATATACAAAAACCAACTTTAGTATTCCCCCAATACGTACTGCTTAACCAATGTCACAATGATTGTCGGCTTCGATAGGGCTTCCATCTACCTTCTATTTGGAGTTTTCTGAAATTAGTGGAAAGTCGTCGTACATAAAACGTCAAATAGTATTTACTTACGGCGGAGGAAACAAATACAGCATAACGATTCGTGTTGAGAAATCGCACATTCAAACCATTTTATTACAAACGATATTTGACAAGAATTGACAGTTCATAAAGCAATGTGTCCACACAAACAACACAAAATTTAGTGCGCATGTAGAGATAGACAGAAGATATCGTTGTCTTTCTTTTTGTCACTAACAGCGGTACCTTATAAAACAGACAATTTGATCTAGTGACCTTAAACGTTTTAATATTACTTTAAAAATAGAAATATTGTCTTAATTGAGATAAGAATTTAGGTAGATTCCACTTTGCTGATCAATCTTCATTATGGTAAAGTGATTTTAATTTATAAACGCATCTGAAGAGCAGACGATTTGGGCAATTTTTACCGCACGGCGTGTGTAAACGTCCAGGGCGCTTGTAAATCTAGTGTTTCCGAAGATGCAATTGAATGTTAATTTGACGTTTACAATTCATGAGGTCAAAAACAAATATACAAGGTGTTTATAAATGTTTCTAGCATCAAGGGTGGCCATGAAATGTCTAAGAAATTTGCCGCTCATTACAAATGTGGGTTTCGATTTTTCAACTGACATTTTCAGTTAACCTCAAACATGGAGCAAAGTAAATTTTGAGAAGTAAACGGTTCTAGTTGTGGATTAAAACCTGGAAATCAAAAACTTGGACACAAAACTGTAACTGAAACGTCATGGACATAAGTAACATTATAAATAATTTTCAAGATAGTTATATGCACTATGAAAACAAAGCGGCAAAATAGTGCACGGCAGGAATTCCAGAGCTATCCTTGATGCCCTAGAAACTTTTATAAACACCTTGTACGTGTACACGGTTAACCTTCCAGTAGTCTGCTAGTTCAACCGGACGAAATTAGTCTGCTGGGGTCTGACAGACCTCAGTCAATTTTTAGGCCTAGAATATAATTTAATACTGCAATTTGCTTTGAATTTGCATTGAAAATGATGTAGAACATTATAAATTAGAAGATTGTATTCAGTAGATTAAAAAACATTTAATTACAACGTGAAAATATGATAAACTTGCAAATCAATTGATATCAATTTAAAAGTGAACAAACACAAGAAATGATGGATTCTAGGGATTCTATGCAAATATATTTACTTATAAGTCATTATCACTTAGATAATAAATTTTCTTTCCATCATTCGAAAAAAATTTCTCTTTTTAAAACGGTTTTTTTTTCCAAAAACGAAAAAGTACATTTTTCATGTTCAAAAGTCAATTTTTTTTATAGTTACAATTTATAAGAAATACACGAGTTACAAATACGCATGTGACTCAAAAAAGTTTACATTTAGAGTTAGATAACAATATAGAAAACTTTTGAAATCAGGAAGAAATAATATCGCGTCTTCAGTCTAGTGGGGTCTGGAGGCCCGGTCAATATATTTATTTTATTACAAATTTTATATTTTTGCACCGACAATGCTGGAACAAAAATGACGGTAGTTAGAATGAGTCAAAATAAGCAGCTATAAGAAATTTGGGCTTTTTGAGTCAATTAGTTTAGAGAGTGCAACGTTTTTTTTTTTCCACCTCTGGGTCTGTCAGACCCCACCAGACTGCTGGAAGGTTAAAGACCAAATGTCTAAGGGGGGTTGGATCAAAGATCAAATACCTTCATTATTATTTAAGAAATAAAAATTAAGAATATCTACCCGGATCAAAGGGCAGACCTTTATATTAGGGTAGTATCCGAAGTAAAGGTTAAACTTGGCTATCATAGATAAACATACCACCCACTATATTCTACGTTAGTAGAAATAAGTAATATGAATAAAAATTATAGATACATATGTGATTAATGATTATAATAGGTATAACGAGTTCTAATACGTTGTTTAACGAGCAAGTTTGTTAATGAAGATGATTAACAAATCGAGATGGTTTAACGCACGAACGTAGTAGGCAGAACAATGACATTTCTACAAACTTTTTTGAGTATTGATAGTCTTCATCAGCAAAAGGTATATTTGTTTTATTTAATTTATTAAGACACTCTTATTGTGATGGTGAAAAGGTTTACACATTTAATCTGCACTTACTATGAATTTTAAAATTAAAATGATGGAACATTATTTTTAGTTATTACATCAAAATGATCAATTCCTGTGAAATCATGATGAAATTTTGAGCTATAATAAATTCTCGCTTTATGAGCCCCGCTTTTGCTGTTTTTCTTGTTTGGGATCTGCTCGCTGTGATAATCGAGACACTTTTGAGTTTAATGAATCCATCGCCGTTTTCAGCATGTCATATTGCATTGAGATTTTTTCCCAAAAATTACCATTTTCCTTCACTTGAGTTTCTTAATACTTTTTGCATTTTTATCGTGCCATCATTTAGTTACTGAACTGTTTTTAAAAATCCATGTTTTATCAAGATACACATAAGGAAAGTAAAAATCTTAAATAGCAATATTTTGGTCTTGAATATGGTTAATGTATTTTTGGAAAATAGATTTTATTTCTATAAAAAAAACAGAATGTCGCTGTTTAGACCAAAGTTGTGTTTGGTTGGTATAACGCGGGGTCCTAATTCTACGTTTACCGGAGAATTAGGTAGTTTTTTTGAAGTACTTGTTCAATGAATAAAACACTGTAAATTTAACTAAAGAAGTATATTATTAATGTAAACGGTAAATTGAGTGAGGTGTTACAAGCATTGATGTTTATTAAACGGTGGTCGAAGTCGTACTTAAAACTATTCAGAAAAATCTTAGAAATGAAGTAAAAGAAGGGACGGTAGTTTTATGTAGATGTGATTGGTAGGAAGTGAAGAAGTGGGAATCAGTCGCAGGTGGCGAATTAACGGTTCGAGAATGTTCATGCTTATTAGTAGTAATTATAGAAGTATTAATATGGTCAGACCAACAGGATGTAAAAAGTAATAAAATCAGAGTTGGGGACTAAGACAGGGGTGCAGTTTAGACGAGAAGAAATAGCGCATGGAACAGCGAAATATTAAGAATTACAGACCAGTTTGATTAGAGTCGCGACAGTCGCTGTATTACAAAAAAATAAAGTATTCTCTTTGAAACGTTTGATCATTGTGAACTTTGAGGAGCTTCTGACAATTGTGTTTTTGAACCCATTGCATTTACACAATCATCACAAGTTTTTGAAACTTTTTAAGTACTTGTTTCAATGTGCCCACAAATTTGTATAGCAAATGTGTGTAGCTTTAGTTGAACAATTAATTTTTCTAATAAAGTAAGATGATTTAAAAAGAACAGCTTGAGCTGATACATTGTTGATTATATTATCTGATACTAATTTACTACATGAGTTGAATTTATTGATATTGACATTAAGCTTATTTAATTTTTATTTGAGTCTGATCTCCAATTGGGGAGGTTAAAACATGTACTTGTTGTCTCATTAGAGTTATCGTTTCGCGATACTTGTTCTGCAAAGTCGTAATATTTTTCCGAATACAATTTTCCATTATTGCGTCTGGTGTGCCAAAAAGCCATTTCAGACCGGTGGATATTTCGTCAATGAGACGTCGAAGTTTACGTGTAAGTTTAAGGGTTTGATCGGTCTAATGCATAGTTGTTTCAAACTTCTTGTCAATCAGCGAAATTTTAATTTTTAAAAAGACTAAATATTTTCGGCAAGTAAGTCTTTGTTCATTGTGGATTTAGATTTTGGCTATCATCGTAAACTTCTTGGTTTAGAGTAAACTATTTATGCGAAAACGTAAGACTAGTATATTACAACTGTCAAAGAAATCTTTTTTAAATTTTGATAGTAGATTCCAGCATTTCTTTGGAAGCTGAGTGAGTTTATAGGAATTTAGATATGGACTTAGATGTGATATTCAAACATGTCAGTAATGGTTCATTTATGTTTCTAATTCTAAACAAATGTGATTTTCTTTGGTAATTTTTCAAAATGTTGTTTTGTGGTTGAGGTGATTTCCATTGGTGTTTTTACCGGATGGCGGTTAGTTTCTTTGCAGCTTTTAATGAATTTGTTTTTCATTTGTACTGTTATGGGACCTTCTTGGGACTTGTCGTCGTCAAAAAGGGAAATCAGTGATGGACACTCCCAGAGACACTCAATGTACTTAATTAAAATGTATATTAGACAAAAATACGTGTACAGGGTAACCGCAACCTACGGTGGTAAAAACGGAATTGTGGCTAGAACAGGGTGGTAGTTGTTTTCTAAGAGTTCTAACAGATAAAAATGGGTTAAAGACCAAATGTCTAATGGGGGTCGCATCCGAATCAAAGATCAAATACATTATTCTATTAGAAATACAAATTAAGAATATCTACCCGGATCAAAGGGCAGACGTCTATATTAGGGTAGTATCAGGAGCAAAGGTTAAGCTTGGTTATCATAGATAAACCTAGCACCCATTATACTCTAAGTAATATGAATAAAAAATTAATTATAAATACATTATATCTGATTAATGATTATAACAGTACGATAAATTGATTATTTTTTTTAAAAAAAACGTCGATGTTATGCGATAGCAGCACAATAACTTTCTTTTAAGAGTTTGTTGTTTTCGGTATCACTTATCACTTTTCGGAGTTATTTTAGCTTTGCCATTTAGAGTTATCTTAATCTGTGTTTTTATGGAGGTTCAATGGATTGTTACAGCATCGATGCTTAAAGTCGTACGAGTAAAAGTTTGGGGGATTCATGGTGGTCCATCAGCTAAAGTAACCAACGATACCGTTTTTGATGGAAGTTGGAGACCACTTCGTTGGCGGCGGTTGTGGTTATAAGTGAACACTTCCTTCCTAAATCTACGTAGCATTTATTATTGTCATGGGAACTTTCTGGGACTTCGGTAAACACTCAAAGACACTCAGAACTACTTAATAAATGTATATTAGACTATTGAGCACAAAGTACTACACTAACGTCACGGGAGTGAAAATGGAATTAATTTTATAACAGTGGTGGTTCTAGAACATAAAGACCAAATGTCTAATGATGCCTTATTAAAATTAGAAATGGAAATTAAGGATAACAACCGGATCAAAGTTTAAAGTTGATTAACATTTACATACGCTCATAGTTGACAAAGTTCTAGAAGCTGACGCAAAAATTTGTTCTTTTGTCACAGTTTGTTTGGCTTCGCGACGTCTAAGAAGTATAATTTTTAGCGATTTTTGAGTTTTTGCTGAAATATTCGCGAATTCAAATTTTATTCAACATAACTGTGATACAAATATTTGAGTTTTTATTTTAACTCTAATGCAAATTGTGTTTAAAATTCGACGGCGTAGTGGCAAACTACGTTTACACCAAAATTTCACAAATTACGTCATTCTCTTCTATGAAGGTCAATTTTGATTAACTCGGGCATGTTGCACTTTATGGGCACCACAAATCGTTAATTAACTTAGACAAAGCGACAATTTTACCAAGTAAGACTTTTGTTACAATCTAAAACGAACAAAAAATGATAGATGTCATTTGTGACACAAGGTGTTGACAGATGGATGTAAACGTAGTTCCCAATTTTTAACATTTTTTCCTCAAATTTTGAATACAATTTGCATTAAATCTAAAATGACAACTGAGTTATTTTTGACACACTTATATTGAAAAAAAAATTAAAGTAGGGGTTGATTTTACATACCCTCACAATCAGGTAAAAATTTAATTTTTAAGGCGTTGCGACGCCAAAACTATTAGTGATAAAAAACAAATCTTTGCGTCAACTTCTAGAGCTTTGTCAACTATGAGCGTATGCAAATTTTCAAAATTTTATCTTTCAAATTAAAGGCGATTTTGGGGGTGGACACAAGTGTTGCCGGACCCTGTATACACATCTTTTTTTTGAATGCTCTTTTCTTACTTTTCTTTCTTTTTAGATCCCTCAATTGCGGTAATTTGGTGAAATTTTCGTTGTACTTGCACCTCATCGGGAGGTTGGAGATGATGGTAGTAGTGGAGTTAATGCCTGTTTTAAAAAATATTGTTTTAAAAGTTAAAATAAACTGAATAAGACTTACTTTTTTTGGATTATTTAGTCGCCTAATGAGCTCAATATTACAGTAGTGTCGTTTAATGAAACAAACAAGGCTTAATAATGAGTTACATTTCTATAGTTATTTATCAAAATTCTTCCAGAAGCTGCTTTTTCCTCAGGCTTTCTGTTGTGCGGTCTTTTGTTGCCTCTACATTTTTTTTTCTGAAAATTTTAAAAACGGTTAACAAAAGTTGTCTGTCAGCGTTTTAATACTCACTTTATTGCGTTTCGAAACATTTCACGTCCGCGCTCTGTATCTGCTCGTTCTTCATCTTTTTTTCCTCCTTTTCTATCTGCTTTATCTTGTTAATTTAAGTTTTTGTGCAACAGTTTATTATGCAAACCTAAAAATTTTGGAAAAAAAAAATAGGAAAATACTAAATTAATAGTATATTCTTTAACGAGCATGTAATGAAGGCTTATATTACACGAGAATGAAAATATTACAATACGAGCGAAGCGAATTCACCCGAGTGTAGGAAGGAAGGAATGTTGGCCTGATGACGCCATGTATGGGAACACCAGCAGATGGGTTTATGGACTCAGGTTCAGTAGACCCTCAACATTCGCGGGTTCGACATTTGCGAATTCCACATTCGCGACCCCCCTGCGACGGTAAATAACTCTGTTGACCAATCAATTCTCAGGTACTGTAGAAAAGAATACACTTATTTAGTTGTCAGTTTCAATGTATCAAAATTACAATTTATTCCCAAACACCAAATTTTGTCAAAAAGTTTTCAATGTGTTAGAAAGGGACAAAACCAATGGTCCTTTTCTGAGATCGTTCGACATCTTTGATCGGCACCCTCCCTTGCTCTCTGGGTCATGAGTTCTGGAACACACTGTATTTACAATTTCGTGGGACAGAATGCCGCCTCAATAAAATAACGTGTTGCCCAAGCTCCTGTTGTGTTAATAAAATAACACGTGTGGAATCTAAGAGATGATTGAAATTATACACACAAAAGTCTTAGGTGGGCCATCCTGTCCATACTTCTGTTGTTTAGAGTCTCTGTGTACTCAAATAGTTTGTCACAATTTCATTGAACCAGTGTCATGAGTATATCGTGTTTAATCTGCAAAAACAATAATGAAAAAGTGGAAAAAAAGACACGAAGTTTACATACTCTTTTACTTTTGCATCCATCAGTAACTAAAGCCTATGCTTTAGCTAACTGCGTAATTTTTTTTCGTAGCTACAAAGGCTAGTTGTTGCTGTATGTATGCCTATTTTATGAGTTTATTCTTACACTTCTCTTCTACTGCCAGCCTATACTTTATGCATTTACGTGGAATTTTTGGTTTTCAGCGTTTTCTACTCGCAGGTTTATTGCTTGCTTCGGGTCGAAGTGGATAGAGTCCTAGACGTTCTTCTATTTTTTTTTATGTGTATTTTTTGTCTTATCAATCATGATGGTAAATTGTATAAACGCAGGGATCGTTCCAATACAGGCGAGTTTGTAGTCTAAACCATGAGTAAAGGCGGCTACGTCATCAATCAAAATGGTCTGGTTCATGACGTTTAGACATACTTTTTTCAAATGTTTTTTTCCACTTAATAACGTCAAGTTAATAACGTGTCTTTTCTTGATTCTTAATTTGATGATCTGGAGCCGCCTTGTTTTATGTTATGGAGTATGTCATTGGAGGCGAATTGGAATGCATTGTTGTACACGTTTATGTTTCTTCGAAACTGTTGATCTATTGTATCATTTCCTGAAAAAGCTCGATGCAATTCTTATGAAAATCTGTTCAAATATGGTAGTTTTCATATTAACATACATACATATATCAATTGGTTTTAACTGCACTTACCTAAAAATACAAACACTAAACGCCTTAAACTTTAAGCATTGAATCGCCTTCTATTAGAACATTTTTTGTGTACATTTCGTGGTGTATAACTTTACAAGGATGAAAACGTTTTTTATTCATTCTCGAGTACATTCTAGTAAATTTAGAATCTTTTCCTTTAAGTATTAAATTTATTCTTTTTATCCAAAAGTATAAAGTACAAATAATTACTAGATCAAAAGAACTTACCTGAAGTTCGATCGTAATTATATGAGGCGTCCAGTCCGAAGATATCACATTATTGAAACCATGTAGTACGTGTTGTCTAGTACTTGGCGCACAATATTTAAAGAAGGAAATCCTCCGTTCCCCACTCTTCACTCGTTGCTACACGCTTCCACTCGTCATTGTTTTAAAGAAGCCCATTAACACATTGAAGGCAATGGGGTAATAAAGGGAGGGAAGGGTGTGTGATATCTTCGGACTGGACGCCTCATATAATTACGATCGAACTTCAGGTAAGTTCTTTTGATCTAGTAATTATATTTCGGCGTCCAGTCCTCGATATCACATTATTGAAACCATGTAGTTGTTTAAAGAATTTTGCCTGAAAATGATGTTAACGAGGAATTGGAAGTCCACCTGGTTATTCTGTTTTTTAATCGTATAATTGATTAAACAAAACATAGAACTTGTAAAAGTTTGTTATTTAATCAGACTCAAACACTGCCTCTAAGATAGTGGATTGTACCACTGGACGATTGTAAAATCTAGCAAAAGTTGAAGAAGATTCTGTCCAACCTGCTGATTTTCTAGTTGTGTCATAAGGTAGCCCTTTACTAAATGCAACCGACGTTGAAGCATGTCGCGTTGAGTGGGCCTTAAAAATTGAACAGTCCACGCCTGATAAGAAAAGTGTATCTTTAATCCAACGGCTTAATGTTTGCTTGGAGGCAGGTCCATAAGGTTTCTTAAATGTTATGAACAAGTTGTCACTTGTATTAGATCTAAAAATCTGTGTTAAAAGTATATATTCCCTTAGCGATGTAGCAACCCATAAACTCACTTCTTTCTTATAGTAAGGAAAATTTAAGCATGGTTGCGAGGCTTTTGGTCCGCTCGTCTTTACCAAATCTGGAATAAGGATTCGAACACCCTCTTCTAAGAAGAAAATATTTGTCAGCTTTATTAAAGACAATGTCTGTATTCGCTGACCCGTGGCTAACGCCATAAGACTAATTAATTTTTGTGACTTAAACTTTAAGGTAGTTTCGGATGAGTTGTGCAAATATTTCAAAACGATTTGTGGGTCCCAGGTTGTTTCATATTTAGGCTTAGAAGGTCGTTTTTTGAATATTCCTTTCATAAACCTTTTCAGCGTTGAATTGTCACCAATTGGGTTTATGCTTATTAACGATGTGGCTGCTCTATGATTGTTGAATGCACCATACGCCACTGTGGTATTATCCAACAACTGTTGAAAAAACTTTATAATGTGAGAAATATTTCCTTCGAACGGCGACACCTTACGTTCACCACAGAATTTCCACCAGGTTTTTAGTGATGAATTATATTGAGCAATAGTTGCTGAAGATAGCGAGTTCAATTTGGTGTCTAATGCGGTTTTTGGAGTACCTTTTAATATAAATGCTCGCCGAATAACCTGGCAGCAACCAGGATAAGGGTCGATGCCAAAGGATGTCGTTGATGTTGATTCCTAAAAGGAGAGTATAGAAGGTTATCTGACGGTCCAAAATAGAGCGGTTTACTTATGGTAAGCTTTACAAAAAGTGGATACCATGTTTGCGTCTGCCAAAAAGGGACTATAATGATCCCCCAGGGCTTTGTGGGTAATAATTTTTTGTAGTACCCTCAGTATTAACACAAAGGGAGGAAAAGCATAAAATTTACAATTTTTCCTACTCAAAGTAAACGCATCAACTCCCCAAGCTTCTGTGTCTGGATAACGTGATATAAACTTAGGACATTTTGTGTTGCTAGCTGATGCGAATAAGTCTATATCCGGGTAACCAAATTGTTTAATTATCATGATAAAAAAGTTTGTGTTTAGGGACCATTCAGTTTCCGGCGGCAAGACTCGGGAAACTTGGTCTGCCTCCGTGTTTTTTGAGGAAGTTATATACGATGCAAAAAGCCATAGTTGTTTAGATTCGCACCTTTGCCAGATTGTCCTTGATAAGTTGTTCAGTTTGGGAAATTGAACACTACCCATTTTATTAATGTATGCTATTCCAGTGGTATTATCAGATCTTATTAGTATATTGCAAATATACAATATTTTTTTTTTTTTGTAAAATGTTGTGGACCTAGCAATATGGCTTGCAACTCCAAAAAATTTATGTGATTCTCTTTTAGGGAGTTGTTCCACCAACCATTAATACTTTCTCCATTGCAAAATGCGCCCCAGCCGGTTTGACTGGCATCTGTATAAATTTCGATTTCAAAGCAGTCCTTTCTTAAATCGTTGACAGAATTGTCTACACTTTTCTGCCACCAGATTATGTCAGAAACAACCTCGTTTGTTGTTGACATTTTTGTGCTGTAATTCCCTTGATTTTTTAATAAAGCTAAGTATTTTGCTCTTTCCAATAGTTTGGTGTAGAGGCACCCA